>VDFB02068874.1:0-33714 GCA_007258455.2 Sequoia sempervirens
GATTTCTTGTCCTCAAGAAATGTAATTTAGGACTCTTGAGAATCTCAAGCCCTTCCCATGTCACATCTTCAACTATTAGGTTTTTTCACCTAATTAGATGCTTTGCAATGCTCTTGTTCCTCAAGTTTTTAATGCAGGCACCTGTCCAACACTTCTTCTAGGATTAGAATCAACTTACCCTCATCACATAAGAGTTTCAACTCCTCATTTTTGGAAACACATATCTCTCCAATTTTCATGACTTTTAAAGGGTTATTGAAGATCATATTGTAGCTCATATAGCATAAATTTGAAATAAATTGGAGTAAAATTCAAGGAGTTACATTAGGGTTTCCACCTATTTTGCTCCCATAGTTGAAAATCCACGTTTTTTAATCTCTAGAGGGTTCATCAAGAACATATTTCCCTTACTATAGAAAAAAATTATGGTAATTTGGAGTAAAATTAAAGGGTTTCAAATTAGTGAATTTAGTGGGATTTTTTGGGAAGTGATATTGTCCTTGGTAAATTACAATAATTTTTTTAGATTTATTGAATTTATTTTTCTAAGATCTATTATAAACCTATTTTTTGCACCATGGTGGAGGATTCAATAGGAGACAAGGGAATGAATCCGTTAACTCCTTGAAAGACTCCTTACAAAGAGGATCCATTAGTGGAACACATGGATAACATAACTATTTATACAATAATAGAAGAAACAAAAAATTTGAAGGATGAAATAAAGTTAGAACTAGTTGAGAAAATCTAGGTAATAATAAAAGGATTTGATTCTCTTGAGATTTTAAGAACTCTAAGACAATGAACTCACATCATAATATTTGTGAAGAAGAAGAAGAGGAACAAGAACAAGAACAAGAAGAACAAGAAAAAGCAAACAAAAACAAGATCAAGAACAAGAATACGAAGCAAAAAGAGAAGGAAAATAAAAACCTGAGGAGAAGAAAGAAAATAAGTTGAGGAAAAATAAGGAGAAAAATTCAAACCAATAACATCTTTCCATGTATTGTTGTACTACTTATAGATAAATTCAACAAGGATTGCCTCCTACAAGGGATTTTGGTTAGACCATTCAACCTATGCTAGGGTACCTTCTACCGGTCTTCAACTCTTCATCAAAGATACACAAAATGGTTAGAGAAATTGAAGGAATATGTCAACACCAATAAGAATTACCGTCTAGCCTCAAGGTGAACAAGGAAAATGAACAAAACATAATGAAGAGTCAAGTGGATTAATGTGAAATTCTAAGATAGATAATAAAGCCTAAGCTATATGTAGAGGGAAGAAAAATCTTGGACTTGAAGTTAATTTTCCAAACACACATGAAGAAACTGAGTACATGAACAATCCCAAAGTACCTCATCAAATGGAACTTTCTTCACTAGTCAAAGTTACCACATGGGATGATGAATATTTATGCAGAAGCATCCACAATTGATCAACATTGAGGAAAGCATTTAAATTGCAAAGTGGGGGATGGGATCCTATGCCCATAACCTTATATCATGTATTGGGTTAAATGATTAGTTAGCCTATGGCTACCTTAACTCTTAAATAAGTTATAAAATTATTATTATAATGATATATAGGTAGTTAGGTTCTCCTGGGGGTTATAGTTGAGTACCTAAGATGGCTTGGGTGACAACAAAGGAACTATTAGGTATATATACTTGAGGAAGTAGCTAGTTATTATCATCATATTGATTATTCTACTCTTATTGAAGACTATTGGAGGTATCCCCCACAAAGTAGATTAGGAGGTTGCCTCCTTAAACTGGCATATTATTATCAAGTATTTGTAACATTTTTTTATTATATTCTTCTATTGTGTATGCTGTTTCATTACATCATGATTGCAATGGATTATTTTATAAAAAATTTCAAAGCAATCCCATTGAAAACCACTATTGCTTATGATATTTATGACTTTCTCACCACCAATATTATAACATATTTTAGTGTACCTTCAACATTCATTTCTATCTTCCTTTAAAATAATGAAGTGAGGAATCATCCTCTCAAATTTTTGAAGATTCAACATCATTTTTTATACCATATTAACCCCAATCCAATGGTCAAGAGGACATAAGTAAAATAATTATAGAATAAATATTTTATAAAATTATAGATAAACATGGTATTACTCCTACTGGAGCTTGTAATAACTCCTAATAGATCATCTTGTAATAACTCCTATTAGATCTTGTAATAAACCTCTTGGCAACTAATTAAATCTCAATAACTATTAATACAATAATATATCTAACAAGTCGTAACTGAATTTTTTATCTTAATTTATCTGTAATTAAATTTTATGAATACTTAGATAAGGTTAGTCAAATGCCTCTTCTATCAAAATGTGACAAGCAATGTGTTGCTTTGTCTAGAGACTTGGCTCATAAATACCATTATGTATTGAGTCACTTCTTGAGTGTCTATAATTCCCTACTAGAAGTGCACTAAGGTTGATGTCTATCAAGATAAAAAAATTAAGTTCTAATCCCACCTCAAAATTTGACTTCAAGCCTTGAGAAAGTAATCAATTGTTCCATAAATCATTTGAGTTAGTTTTTTAACCTTATATTTATTGTTCATTGTTCCATCTACTTCAAGTGGTGCAAGATGATAAATAAGAATCAAAAGACTTACCAACTAGTATACATGAAATCTTGAATTTGGAAACTAAACTACCTAAACACCTATGTCAACGTGTAAAATATTTAATTTCGATTTAATTATTTAGAGTCATTTAAACTATCTTAAGTAGATATGTAACCCTTTCTAAAACTGGATTAAAAGGAGTCGAATGCACAAAAGAAATGGGAAACAACCTCCAAGAAATTTACTGCTTACTAGAACTGTTACAGCTAGTTAAGAGAAATTGTACAGGAGATTCCTCCCTGTTTTTCTAACTGTAGCTATAACTAACTGCCACTAACTCTTATTTTAGCTCTCTGACTCACACATTTCCTCCACCACTCCTAATTCCTTGTCTGCATCATTATGGTTCCCTTCCAACCGGTAATGTTTATTAATGAGTTCAATAACTATTTATTCATTACTTGTAGTGGGGAGTATTTGTTCTTCAATCGCTATTTATTCATTACTTTGTTGTTCGTGATTCACATAGCTGGTTTTTCATGTGGTTTTGTGGATGTTTCATATTTTATTGTATGGTGTTGTTCAAGTTGTTATCATCATGTAGTTATCAGACTACTGTAACTGTTATTACTGGCAGTCATTTTGATGTTGGTCTTGTTTTTAGACTGTTGCAATGATTTTGTTCACTATGGGTTAAACTGCAATTCTTTGTCTTGTATTTGTTGCATCTATTATTATTGTAGCAGTTTTGTGGCCATAGTTTGTCATGTATTGGTTGTGTTTGTTATTGCTACAACCCTGTGCCATGTAATTGTTGTATCTATTATTGTTGTAGCAGTTTTTGCTGCAGCTGTTTTGTGGCTGCAAGGTTCTTCTGCAGTTTAATTATTGTGTGAATCTATGAATGTTTATGAAAGTTAAATAGTGTTTTGTGTTGATTATGTTTATTAATGATGAAGAGATGCCTTTGAAATAAACTAACCCATGTAGCAAAGGATGCCCGCCAGTTCGAAATCAAGGGGATAATTGCTACAACACATGTTGTCTTCCATAGCTTATGGAAGAAATAGGTTGAAGATTGTGGAAATTTTATTTATAGATCATTCTATCTTTTTACTTTATATTGTCACCAGATAGAGATAGTCATGGAGGAAAGAAGATATTTGTAATAATAGTGGTCATGGATCACAATAAGTTATGCCTTGTTAAGCACGTCTTCAATTATAACTATATTCTTTATTATGTAGAATCTTGATATGATTTTGACACTCTCACCTCCATTAGCTTTCCATTAGTGTTTAGAATAAGAATGAGTCCTTTTCCTATGTTTTTCGGAGAGTTGATAGTTGTTTATAGTTTGTTTTTAGTCCAAGAATAATCAAACTCTTGAGATCCTATATATATATATGTTGATCTTGTGAGAGATCGAGGATCTAGTATTCTTGTGTTAATTAGATTTGGATATAAGTACTTTCTATCAATTCAATACTCTATTCTCATTTTATCTATTCAATTTGAAATAAAGATAGATAACATTTTTTTCCATGAAATTATGAGTTAAGATTTAAGAGGGATACTATGGGATTTTAGCGACTCAAGAAAGGGCCACTTGAGGTAACTGTACTACTCCTTGTAGTTTAGGATTTTAATTACATTAGAATAAATTACTAAGATGTATTTCCTGGTTTAAAGTTAAATTGAACTGTTGAGTAGTGATTAATTGTTATTACAATTATTTAAAAGTGAGCCACAACATAGTTGAGTCATTAATCATTATCTTCACAGGAGTAGCTACCTATAGAAGCTATTACAGTTACCTCTAGTAATTTATATTTAGTTAGATTTTCTCTTAGATAAAGTTATTTTAGTCAATTTTTTTTAATTGAAGTGGCTTTTGTTAACTCTTCTATACATAATTGATTAGGATGACTTAGGATTCTTAGCTTCACATACAATGCCAACATCATCCAAGGAATTATGATTCTCTAGTTGATAAACTAAATGTATCACATCTAGCACAATGAATTGCTTAATAAAGGTTCCATTAGTCTGTTGATTTGTATGGATGTATTGTCTGCATCAGTTGATTGAGCATGGATGAAGCTAACAAATTTTGGCATCATTGATAGGGATGGTGATAAAGATTAGAATTCTTAGAAGCCTTTAGTTCATTTATCTATTACTTTCTTAATTTAGGAATTTTAATTTATAACAATTAGGACTAGTAGAATTTACAAATAAATCCCAAGCTACTTACTAATAGTGTGTATGGAAAGCTATTAAGCTCAATTCACTATTACATGTGGTGGCAGAGGGACACTCTAGGAATATTTTTACATCAAAACAGAATCAAGAGGAATTATTTGAAGACATTGGCATAAGAGAATAACTAACTCCATTAGAAGACTTGACTGAGGGAATCAATGATATAGAAATACCCCTCACGCTAGTAGCTATTATGGACTTTAGAAGAATCAACATAAGACATCTAGACATAATGGAAGATGAGATAATAGAAAACGTCCCAACTAAACCTGTTACATTTGAATTCCCCATAACAAATCAAGAGCAGGAAGCTGCCCTGAAGAACATACCTCCTTTAGTCTTGCCTAATTTCTATGGTTTAATCATAGAAGACCTTGATCCATTTTTGTTTGAGTTTGGAATTTTATGTAGAAGCTATGACTATACCACAAACACTCATAGGTTGAAACTCTTTCCTACAACATTGAAATATTTTGATTTGTGGTGGTTCATGGGGCTAGGAAAAAATGTAGTGCCAAATTGGGAAACAATGAAGGAAAACTCTTACAAAAAACCAAGATTACTATCGAGGATGAGATATGAAAAGAGCTGATATTTTCATATCATCACAGAAGGAAGATAAACCCCTTGAATACTATGTGGAGAGATTCTAATTCTACCTTAAGAAGTCACATCAGAATAGGCTCTCCCTAGAGTCCCTAAAATTGGTATTTCTATGAGAGGTGAATGATTATTGTTTGCATGCATCAAACCTCATTGGAGTAGGGGATATTTTTCAATTTCCTTTTGATGAAATCTACTAAATATGTAGAAACTATTCTAAGATAAACTATGAAGAAGACTATGGGTACTAGAGCCTTTTCTTCCACCAAAATATCTATAGGTGTTTCTAGGGTGGAACTCAACAAACTTCTGTCAACTATGAAGGAAGATATAATAAACCATCTAGCAACCCAGATGAACACTTTGCACATCAAAAAGAAACAAGAAGTAGAGTCTTCTCTCATAAAATATTTTCCATATTTTCGCTAGAAAAGGGTTAACTTCAAGTGTAAAAAGATTTCTAGCATTTCTGAGGAAAACCAAGGAAAACCTAAATTTTGTACCCTAGAAGATGAGGAAGGTCAAGTATTCTATATTTCTCAAAAAAAACTATGGCAAAAAAGACAAGTTATGGCTCAAGACCCTTTTTCTTATAATGTTTCCTTTCCTAGGGTCAATTCAAATTTCACTAATTGGAACAATCCACGTTGGAATAACATGTTAAATCAACCATGGAAAAATGCTCTTGATCATCTAAGTGTATTCCACAATAGGGTATTTGGTAAAAACAACCATATCAATTCTAAAATTTTAGTCCATAGTGGCAATCCTCTTAAAACCCATGGTCACCACAATGGTGTGGAAACCAATAGTGGCAGAACCCAAATGTAAGCTACCCGCAACCACAATAATCCTTCTAGCAATAGCCAACCATTATGCCTAACCCGACCATTCCTTCCCCAACACAACCAAGAGGAACACAATTACCTATTCAACCTAAACCAAACCCTAACAATAAGCCTTTTCAACAAGCATATACAAATGAACCCATCCAATAGCCAACTTCACGATTGAGGTTAGTGATGTCTACCTACATGTAAGAAAACTAGTTTTTGGTCTGTCATCTCCACATATTACATAACTTCCTAATGAAGAACCAAAAGTTGAAACTAATGACCATTTGAATGAGCAATTTGAACAAAATAATTCATATAAAAAATAACAAGCAAGGAACCACCATTCCCAGAGAAGCTAACAACCCAAAATTTTTATTCTAAACCTAAATTTGACTTCTTGAGTCAACCTAAGAATTTTTGTGTCAAAATACCCTTGATCCAAGATATTAAGGAAGTGCCCATATATGCAAAGACTGTGAGGGAACTATGTCTCAAAATGCTAAGAAGGAAATGAAAGGACCCTCAAACTATCCATGTTATAAGACAATTGGTTGATATTATGTTGGGAAACTTAGTTGTCCCAAAGTATGTAGACCTGGATAGTCCTATCATAGACATGCACATTAATGACACACTCATAAAAATACTTTGATTAATTTAGGAGAAATAATCAATGTGATGACAAGAGAAATAATAAAAAAGCTTCAACTAATGGATCTGAGACCTACACCCATATTTTTATAATTAGCAAATAATTCAATAGTCAAACCAAAGGGTATCATTGAAGATTTATTCATCACATTGGACTCGTGGGAATACCGAGCAAAATTCATGGTCTTGCAGCCCAACCTAAGAGGATACCCATTGATCCTACGAAGACCATCGTTAGCTACAATAGATGCATTTATTGGATGTAGATCTAGCAATATGAACAAGAAGAGCAACAAAGGATTTATGTTGAGCAAACAGTGGTAAATATCTCTTCAACGTCTCCTTCATCAATGCCTCCTAGTACTCAACAAGTAACAACTCAGCCAACTTCCCCTACATGGCTTAAATTAAATTTGGAAAAAAAGACAACAGGTTCAGGCCCAACCAATGGCATGGGATGACATGATAAAAGAAGTGGATAAAGTGAAGCCTAAGAAGAAGCCCCAAGCCATTCATTCCATGAGACTCACTGATGATGGAGACTTGGTAGCAGACATTGTGACTCAGGTAGTTGATAAGGATGATAGGGAGCTGCAAGCTTTGGATTATCAAGTAAGCACTGTCAATCTGGGTAAACAAACCAGAAATTAGAAAATAAATCTCATTGATATCATGACCACCACTACCAAGTCTAGGCTGATCAAAGACAAGCAAGTCAAAGATGAGCTCAAGGCTCAGGTTGGTAAAATGAAGAGTTTTCTGAAGGAGCTGATTACATCCACTTCTAAGAAGGCAACACCATCAGAAGATCCTATTTTAATGAGCTGCAAGGAGGTGGATGAGCTAATTGAAATGAAGAGAAAATCTTTAATGATGGATAAGTGGGTTGACCTTCTTAAGAAGGAAATTGAGGAGCTTTTCACTGCTGGCTCTAAGGTTTATAAAGAGTTAAGTGAGCTGGTTAAGTCTTTGGAGAAATATGTTAAGTTGTTAGGAACGAAAGATGATAATATGGAGGGTATATGTAGAAGTTGAGGATATTGAAAAGGGTGCCTAAGGCATATATAATTGAATATGCCATTTTGGATGATCAATATTTTGGTTATCTTGATAAATGTATGAATATATTAATCTTCAAAATAGTGGTTCTCATGGAGGACAGAAGAATATTGCAACATGCTCAGTAAGACTTTTCTGATGAGAAAAAGGTGATTAATGGGATTATTGCTGAAGTAGTCAATAAGGAAGTTGCACCAGATGCTGATTTAATCTCCTTGCAAGAAATGAAGGATCAATGGAACAACAGGTTAGAGAAAATGATTAAGGAAGGAGATGATGGTGAAGGGCCTCTTTTGGAAAAGCTGATGGAAATCAGACTTCATGTATGAGACGCTGCTAGAAATGTTTCCCAGCTGCAAGATATGTATATGGCCACCACCAAAGAGTTTGAAAGAGCAATGTCCAGGGTGGAATGGGTAGATGTGCCTGAAGATGAGACCTTGCAATAGATTTTCAGCAATGTTGATGATTATTTCAAACAAGTTAAAGCATCCAAAGCAGCTAAAAGTGACTAAGTAAAAGATGAGGGAGAATATTCTATTTTTGAAAAGGGATAAAGTCAAACAATGTCAACCATTTTCAAGTGCCCTGTGGACAACAACAACTCCAAATCAATTTTTGATGAATAGATAACTCTAGATCAATTTTGGCGGGCCAGAGATTGGGCGTAGTGATCAACAGTAGGCAAAATAGTAATGCCCGGTCAAATTTTGATCAAATTGGCATAAGGTGTACTTCCCAACTTCAGCAAATTCAGCAAAGAGAAGACTTAGACTTAATTGGAGGCACCCCTATAATTATGGATCTGGGCCCCAAATTGATGGATCATGATTTTTGATAGGAGAAATTATTGTGAATTCTTTCTATAAGATAGAATTTTCTCCTCATTGTAAAGGTTGGCTTATTGAAGTCAGATTGGTTGCCTAAGACTAGATACAGTTTATTTTTACAACTTTTATGCAAACAGTTGAACAATTTTTACAGTTTTTTGTAATGTAAATAGTTAGTTTCCAGAAGTTTAATAGTTTAGTGATGATGACAATAGACTATGGTTTTCTATATGCCAATGGATTTTGCTGTGCATAAATGTCTCTTAATTGATGAGAATCAATAAAACATACCAAATTTAAAACCATCTATTATGTTATTTGTGGATGATGTTTCTTGCTGTTTATTAATCTGTGAATCTTGGTGATGAGTTTGTGGTGTTTATTATTGAAAAAAAAAAGTGATGATGAATGGTGTTACAAGTATTAAATCTGCACTTTTGATGAATGTGATTGCATGAACTTTCTGAATTACTTCATTTTACAGTTTTAGTTAATTAGGAAATGGTCATTATGGGTATTGCATGTCTAAATTTAAAGAAATTTGAGTTCACATCTTGTTGTTCTTAAATCTAATCGATCCTTTTCTATTTATTTAAAACCCCCATGTTAAATTACTTTGTACTACCCAGTTTGTACCCATTTACCAGCAAAGGCCCCTTGAATATTATAGTTGCATGGACCATTGAATGATGATAGCACAATTGAGAACCAACTATAGAGACCTTGGAAGATAGGTGGTTTTAGATCAGTTGTCTTTTTCAGGAGAAATAGAGTAGAAATATTTTGTTTAACATTGTTGTGTTGCTTTTGACCATCAACAAGTTGCTCAATTCAAATTCTAAATATGTTTTTTGCTAACTTTTTATGATCCAAAATTCAAATTCAAATGTAGGCTTGTAATGTTTAATTTTCGGGAAAATATAAAATTATCTATAAAAGTGAGGTCTTTTTATCAATTCAAATCCTAGAAGCAAGAGGTGAACTTTACAAGAGCTAATATTATTTTAAAATTTGTTCAAGGAAAAATTTCTCAAGCATTTGTTAGAACATTCAAGATCTCAAGCATCATGCATGTTTTTGGAGCTAACATTGTGATGTAGGTTTCAAGCATTCAAGTCAAGATTCAAGCTATCAAATCAAGCAATTCATGCAGGATCAAGACTTTGGAGAGATGCACTAAGTTTCATTCCTTCAAGGGTTTCAAATCAAAGGTTTGGTGAGTTGCAACATAGCAATTGTTCATTCATCATTCCTTTCATGTTTCATCGTTTCAATTCAAGGTTTAATTACCAAAATGGGGTTTGACCAAGGCAAACCCCCATTCACCAAAAACAAACAATTTTTCCCTCTTGTGTGTTTTGTAGATCTTAGGTTGAAGAAGGATTGAATATATATCAAAGGAGAAAAATTGAAAAAGTTGTCAACATTGTTGTCAAGCCACAAAAACTCACTTTTAGAATTTATTTTTGAATTTTCGATTGTGAAGCCCAAAGAAATTGAGAGTGTAGACCAAGGACCAAAAGACTACGAAAGCAATTTTTCAACCCCTATAGCAAGACACATTTGCCATAGGGTGAATGAGTCCCAGGAGGACACACAACACAACCTTTTCGTGACAGGTGCATAAAATCACACCCTTCTCAGATCTGTAATTACTTTCTAGATTCTGCCAAATTAAGGTTTAATTTAGAGGTTTCATGTGTTACATTGCATAATTGCAAATTCGTTTGGTATTTTTCATTCACCTCCCAAAAGTGCATTTCAGGCTGATTTACCCCGTCCTAATTCATAAGGAAAACATTCAGATCTTCACCAAGGTTGACTCACCTAAGGGTTGAAATTCAATATTTCCCTAGGGGATCTTTTTTTCCTAATGAACTAAGGAAGAGAGGTGCATCATACCCTCTTTATCATTTCATTATGATGAACCCATTTTTCGATGTTTCACTTCCTTATGTTCGATTTGGAGTAGATTTACCAACAACCCATTATTGATCATTTCTTTCAAAGTTCTTACAATTAGAATTGTGAATAAGCATTAGATACAAGATCAAACAATGAAAAAAACCACCTTCCATGCAAGAGAGTTGCAAAGAATAATTTTCTATATCATCAACTAGAAAAAATATAAAATGAATCTGAAAAAGTATTCAAGAGCTTGAATGAGATAATACAATAAGGGTGAGTGCTTTTTAAGAGAAACCCTAAATGATAAGGGATTAGATCATGACAAGTTTCAACATCCTATGTGATGAGACATAATTATCTAATAAAATCTCACTCTAGTTAACAAAAAAAATACTCCAAAGTTTAGCTCAAGTGCATGAAATGAATTATCCTAATAATCAATTAAAGATTAATTAATTATTAGCTAATGAATGATTACTCTAACACCCCTTGAACTTAAGGAGTAGCTAAAAACTCTAAAAATATAATGCATAAAAAACAAGAATGCGTGATGGGTCTCGAAAAACAAGGCCTAATGAGGTACCGATGTACAACCAATCTAATCTCTCACGACTAGAGAAAAGGAGAAAAATCATAAGAAAAAATCCTCTCCAAAAGAGAGAAAAAGATGAATGAAGGATGAATGAAGGATGAAAAACCTCCAAAACAATGTCCCAAAAAGAATAGGAACATGAAGAACATCGTTGAAGCATGAAGAAGTTGACAATAGTCAAATGATGACTATTATAGCGTTGAAATGAAGAACCTCCTTTGAAATAGATGATAATTAGGATCAAGAAGACAAGAATCTACATAAGTGCCCCCAACAACACTACTCAAATTAGATGGAAAAAAGGAAAACATCTAGCAATCAAAGATATAAATGGCACATGTACCAATAGTCTGAAGAATATTGATCGAGTGAAATAAGGGAGAACAATTTTTTCTAGTGGGCTTGGTTTAACCACTACCAATTCTTGAGGAAACATGAGTGAGCTTATCCATGGAATTCATCATAGGTTTACCCAAGGTACAAGATAGACATTGTATTTATGTTGTGATTAATAGATTGACAAAGTACAAACATAATTTATTGTTATTGATTAATATTTCAAGGCACCTCAAGTTGTAAATGTATTCTTCAAGGATATATTTAGATTACATGGCTTGCTTAGGAACACTATTAGTGACATGTGTATAACTGAAAATATGTTATACTTCTGTGAATCCTTGCATGCAAGGATACTCAATAATGAGTCCTTGCAAATCAATTCACATTTCTCTATCCGATAAGAGCAGGGATTGATATTGTGGCCCTCAGATTAACCCTGTTACCCCTGCAAATACAATCTCGGAACGAGAGATTCAAAGAGGAGAAGCAAGAATGCCAATCTCCATGAATCCTGTTCTTGCAATGCAACAATGAAAACTAATCTAAATGACTATAAAATGCAATAAACAAAACTAATTTATTGAAATGAAACTTGATCTACATGCAATGCCATAAGTGAATTATTTTGCAAATTAATCTACTATGAAGATTAAGCTAAAATGTAATATTAAACTATATGCTCTAAAAATAAGATGCTTATATAATCAAACTAATGTAATCTCAAATGATAAAATTCAAATTTGTAGCATAAGTCTGATGTAAAAATTCGTGATTCTTTTTGAAATGAGAATGAGAGGGCTCATTTTATAGGCAAAAGTAGAATTGAAGGCAAATTTAGAAGCAATGTGGGATAAATAGAAAAATAGAAACAAATCTTGATTGGAATTCTTTTTTTAGTTTATTTCCCTTTTAACTGATTTGTTTCCCTTTTTTTCATCACAGGATATTCTTGAGAGGATATTTCATTTATTTTATTTTATTTAAGATGATAATATCTCTTTTAATAAAATAAAATAAGATTATGTAATTTAGAAATGAATATTAATAAAATAAAATAAAATTATTTAATTAAAAATAGATTTAATTAAATAGCATCATTTTATTTAAGTAATATTAACTTCAATTAAATAGCATTATTTTATTTATTAAAAGAGATTTATTTCTTTTGATTAAATAAAATTAATGAAGCATTCAAACCTTAGGGAAAATTGAAACATTTGAAATAGCTATGAATTGACTAAGAAATTTGATTTGAAAATGTGACAATCATTGATTCAAAAAGTTGATGTTGACAAATTAAATAAATGGGGCCCAAAGTCTAGGTGACCATTTTAGGTTGCATACAACATGGACAATTGATTTCTTAGTTCCTTTTGGCAATAATTGTTTCACTTGAAAGGTACAAAACTCACACTAACTACCAACTACCATCCTAAAACTGATGGACAAATAGAAATAGTGAATAAGTGGATTGTAGGGTACTTAAGAAACTATATTTCAAACCAAAAGACTGTATTAGATCCCTAATATTCTATCTAATGTTATGACCCTAATACCATATATCTTTAGAATATAATATATATCCCTAAGTATAATGAGTTAAGCACCTGTGGCATGCTTAAACTTAACATTAGTTTTAGTTATTACCTTAAATACTCTTTATTAGGATGAAGGGGTATGTCCCTATGTGGTTAAGCCTATAAATAAAGGGGATATGTTCCTCCCAAATCATCATATCATAAATTATTTAATTCATATCATATTTTATGATTATTGGAGGTAACCCCCTCAAAGTGGTTTTCTATAATTTTGAATTTTTTTTTATAAATATTTCTAAGAATACCATAACAGAGCTATGATTTGGGCCAACATTTTGTTTCCATGTAATAACTTCCAAACCAGTTCAAATTTGGGTCTGATTCTTTGTAGGTTTTGAGGTATATAGTATATAAGCTCTCAAAAAAATTCAAACTTTGAAGGAAAGTTTTCTAACATTTATTGATATTTTATTTTTTTTGATTAATTTTCTCTAAAGGACAAAGTTTTTGGATTTTTTTTTTGAATTTTAAATTTTTAGAAAGCTTATGAAAAATTAGGTAGAGCATGTTCTTTTTAATTTACTATTAAAAATAAAATAAATTCTTTAATTTAGTGGTCAAAGTTTAGTCAAAAAATTTCATTATTTTGCTTTATAGACTGCAATTTTTGGATTTTTTTTATATTTTTGGAAACCTTATTAAAAATTAGGTAGGGTTAATTCTTTGTAATTTATTATTAGACAAAAAATAAGATCCTTAATTTAGTGGTCAAGTTTTAGTCAACTCATAAATTTCAAAACCTATCTTAGCATATGTTGTAAATTTTTATGGTTACAACTCACACTAGATACTATCATCCCTTAATCAATAAAGAGGAATCTCTAGTTCAAAATTAAAAAAATCTTGAATCCATGCCATCATTAGGACTAGAGGGCTCTTTTATGAATGAAGAAACCAATGACCATCTTTATTGCCCACCACCAAAAATTGAGGGAATAATTCCACCTGATTGTGAAAAGGTGGTACATTTCATTAAGAATAAATTATTTGACCCATTTACAACATCCTTAAATGAGGGATTATGTAGGTTTGAAAAAGTAATACTATTAGAATTAAGGGGTTCAAAAAGCCACCAAGGTGGTTATAACCCTAATACACAACTTGTCAAGGAATAGGTCAACCTTTTCAAGGTTCAAAATTCAACCTACCCAAAATAGATATATTTAAGTTTGATGGTACATATGTAACTTCATGGATAATTCTCATGGAATAATATTTTGGACGATGCAATGGTTAACATAGCCTCACTATATTTAGAATTTGAACCTTATTAATGGTACCAATGTATGATGGGTGAAAAACAAGGGAAATTACTTAGTTGGAGAGAATTTACCAATGACTTAGTAGCCCACAATGAGCAACCATGAAAGGGGAGATATTTTACTCAACTTAAAAATTTGAAACAAATAGGGTCTGTAGAAACAGATAATGTTGAACACATGAGATTAGAAATTTGAACTCAAGATGTGACACCTTATCAAAGGCTACAACTGTACATCAATGGACTTAATGAATAAATTAAGCGTGATGTTTATTTATTGGAACCTTGTATAGTTAGAACAACAATGCAACAAATATTGAGCAAAGAAAACTCACTACAAAAAGATCAACACAAGGCAAATAGTTGTTGGAAAATTAAATGTTAGTGTTCACATAAGTTAATAATGTGAGTTGTTATCACAACTCACATAACCATTATGGATGTGAGAATAGTTATTTGTTAGAGTTTGTTAGTGGCAGGAGTGTTTGTTTGTAATTGAGTTGTTAAAAAAACTCAATATATTTAGGGATGTCATTTATGTTGTTTCCTAAATAATAGAATTTAAGAATCCTATAAATATGTAAAGTGTATTGAAGAAAAATATGAGACAACTATATTGTTATTGAGTGCAAATTTTTTTATCAGAGCGATATTATTTCTTGTGCTTGCTCTTTAGTGATGAGATGGATTCAACCCGAGAGGAGAGGCGATGAATTGGTGCAAAGATCTTGCTATTCTAATCATCGATTTCTTGGTCATAGAATCGAGTGGCTCGGCTCGTTTGAGCAAGTGTGACACATTTGATGCATATGTTTTGTTGGGTGTTAATTGTGTCGAAGTTTGAAGAGGCGATTTGTCACATTCGCGACTTCCATGTCTCTAAGAGAATGTGGTGATTGTGAAACTTCATTGTTCAAACTTCAGATTGGCTTCAGATTTGAGGGCCAGCCTGACACTCATATGCTATTCATATCGACTGGTGTTTCATCTACATTGACAGATCTATGTGATTGGAGCCTGCATTCACATTCATTAGTGATTTGTGTTTCATCGCGCGTGATCGTTTTTTTTGGATAGTGTATTCAAGTTTCATTAGGTGCTGCATGGTGTTTTTGCTGGATTTTTCTTTCACAATCTATGCACATTAATACTGTGCCTTCATCGTTAGTATATGTGATTGGTCAAGTCTTACAAGTATTCCCCCATTGTCGAGATTTCTTGATCGGTGGTTGAGAAGTAGTCTCCATCTGTCATTTTATCCTCTCAGTTACGTCTGCATGGCCTTTGGAATTATCAAGTGTGTGGAAGCATCGATTTCCTTGGTGGCTTGATCAAAGTTTCTTTGGCAATTTGCATTGGTGTCTTGGTCTACAATGATCATTGGTAGAGCAATTTTTTGTCATCGTTTTTCATTTTGCTCATCTGCATAGGTGTGTAGTGTTGGGAGTAGAACTTCATTGTGCAGAAGGGAATTCTTTATTGAAGATCCAAGTTCACGTCCAAATGTGTCTTGGTTGTGGTGTTGATAGTTTGTAAGTCAATTTTTGTGTGCTTGAGGGCATCAGTTTTAGGGTGTTAGAGAAGTTTTGTTTAGGTTAGACTATAATTTATTGGCAATTTAGTGTCATCAAATATATATATATATATATTAAAAATGATTAAAAATAAGTATTGCCTCAATTGTACTTGGATGCATTATCGCTTGTACGTGACGTCCATCTTAAGGGAGCATTATAAAAATGAGCCTCAAAGTCAAAATTGCAAAGTAGCAACCAATTGGAGGATGGAGGCACTAGAGGTTGGAGGTCAAACAACGACCTCTCATCAGTCACCAACGACGAGGCCGCTTATTAGCTTTGGTGGCATTTTATATTCTATTGTGTGGCAGTGTGTTTTTTTTTAGTTTTTTAGTGTGGTTTGTGAATGTTGAAAAATGATTGTATTGGAGAGAAAATGACTGTAGAGGTCCTCTGACTATGGCGATCCTCTGACTACTGTACTTTGTTAGAAGATGATCAGTCAGTGAATACGTTCATTGGTAATGGTGATCATGTCCAACAAGATCTAGACAACAAGATCCAGGCAGTAGTATGCAACATGATATAATTTTCTTTTTAGTGTTCTTGGTTGTGTGAATAAGTGGAAATTTAACATTGTGGGGGGAATAATAACCAATGTTCCATTCCCATTCCATGTCAAAATGACTAAAGTCAAGGGCAGCTTCCAGTGGCAGTGATCGATAACAGTGACTACAATTAAGAACATTGTGTTCTTATGGAATGCAATGTGAAACCTTTTCTAGTATGGGTTTTTCAGATTTGTGATATGTATGCTAATTTCTATATAACTTCCCTGATGTACAAGCATAGTGGTGAACAAAAGCACTAGAGTAAGTCAGTTCATGGATCTTGAAAGGGTTTGTGGGAGGATCCAGAAAACCACACGAGGTGAACAAATGAGTGGGTTCTTGTTCATGTCCAGGTTTGTGGTAAACCTGTGTGAAAACCATGAAAGTTTGATGGGAGGTGCCTTTCGTTTTGAATCAAGATCATGACCCACAAGAGTTGGAATTACTATAAATGAAGGGTGTGAGTTCTTACCATGTTCACACTAAGGGGGGAAATGTTGGAAAATTAAATGTTAGTGTTCACATAAGTTAATAATGTGAGTTCTTATCACAACTCACATAACTATTACAAATGTGAAAATAGTTATTTGTTAGAGTTTGTTAGTGGTGGGAGTGTTTGTTTATAATTGAGTTGTTAAAACAACTCAATATATTTAGGGATGTCGTTTATGCTGTTTCCTAAATAATAGGATTTAAGAATCCTATAAATATGTAAAGTGTATTGAAGAAAATATGAGACGACTATATTGTTCTTGAGTGCAAATTTTTTTTCCTTTGCCATATTTTCTAATAATAGTAGGATGGAAAGATAAAGATGTCACTAATCCTACTAATAAAAATGGGGCTAACCTTTTTAGCCCAAAACAAATAACTAAGCTCTCTCCTTAACAAAAGGTAGAGAAAAGAGAAAATGGTATATGTTAGCATTGTGATAGAAAATGGTCTAGGGGAAAAAATATGGTAATAATGAGTAGAGACTAATGATTATTGAGAATAAGGTTGAAGAAGAGGAAGAAGTATCTATAGAAGAAGAAAATATGGAACCAAAAAGTGAAAATTTAGAGGAAGAAGACAATGCTACTATCTCATTACATGCATTAAATGGAACAAGAACACCACAAACACTTAAATTTCTTGGTTATATAAAAAAGAGAAAGGTAACCATGTTGATTGGTATAGGTAGTACACAACTTTATTGATAGAAGATTAGCTCACAAGCTTAATTATTTTGTATATATAGTCTCTAACTTCCAAGTCATGATAGTTTATGGAAACCAACTCTATTGTGGTGGTAAGTGTCATCATATGAAACTTTAAATGGAAAATTACCATCTAGATTAAAAAATGTTTGTTATTCCAATAGGATGAGTAGATGTAGTTTTAGGAATACAATTGCTTAAACAATTGGGAACAATATCCTTCATTTTTCAAGAATTATTTATGACTTTCAACTCTAATGGAAAAAATTATAAACTTAAAGGAGTAACATCACCACCAACTCAAATGATTAGTTCCCATAGGATGGAAAAATTAATTAAGAAAGGTTCATATGGTCTAGTGGCACAACTAAATTTTATAGAAGCACAAGATGTGAAAACTCAACACCACAAGAACTTCAAGAGATCATTTAAAAACACCAATTATTTTATAGAACCTAAGGGTCTACCTCCAATTAGAGACCATGATCATACCATTGAATTAATATATGGAAGCATTCCTCCTAACATTAGACCAAGTATCATTATCCTTATCAATAAAAGACAAAAATTGAGAAAATAGTCAAGGAAATGTTGGATTCAGGAATTATTCATCCTAGTAAAAGTCCCTATTCATCTCTAGTGGTTATGGTTAAAAGGAAGAATGAGTCATGGAGAATGTGTCTTGATTATAGGGAACTCAATAAACTCACTCTTAAGGATAAGTTTCTTATTCCTACTATTGATGAATAATTAGATGAACTAACTGGTGCAATTTTATTTACTAAGTTAGATTTACATTTTTGTTTACATGAAATTCATATAAATGAAGAGGATATTCATAAATGTCCCTTTAAAACACATGAGGTACATTATGAATTCTTAGTAATTCTATTTGGTTTAACTAATGACCCATCAAATTTTCAAATCCTCATGAACTTAATACTTCACCCATTTCTTCACAAATTTGTGGTGGATTTATTTGATGCTATCCCTATCTATAGTAAATCATGGGAAGAAAATTTACATGTAGAGAAGATATTAAAAGCATTAGAAGATAATCAACTCTATGCCAAGCAATCCAAATGTGTCTTTGGGGTAAGAGAAATAGAATACTTGGGGCATGTGGTGTCACATGAAGGTGTTAAGGTAGACCCCAAGAAGATTGTTGTAATAAAAGAATGGTCGAAACCTAAAAATATCAAAAGGTTGAGAGGATTTTTGGGTCTAATAGGATACTATAATTTTTTTATATATAATTATGATCGTATTGTAACAACCTTAACAATTTTATGAAAGAAGGATTCCTTTTCTTGTTGCTAAATATTTCTTGTTGGTGTTAAATTATCCTCCAATAAGAAATACTACAAATCCTTAAGGATAATTTAGTTATGGCTCAAAATCAAATGAAATAACAAGATGATAAACATTGTAGTGAAAGGCATTTTAAAGAGGGAGATTAGGTGTTTCTTTGATCAAAACCAAGTTATAAAAAAATTTCCCATAAGAAACATAACAACATGAAGTTGGCATCTAAATTTTATGGTCCTTATAAGGTTCTCCATCGAATAGGAAGCATAGCTTATAAGTTAGAACTTCCACCCTCTTCCAAAATTCATCTTATCTTCCATATTTATTATTTAAAGAAAGTAATAGGTAGTAACATTCCAATTCAATTAGAATTTCTAGAGTTAGATGAAGAAGGAAACTTTATTTTAGAACCTGGAAAAATCATTGAGAAAAGAGTGAAATAGTTACAAAATAGAGCTATCTCTGATTTCCTAATCAAGTGGAAAAATATGCCAATTGAAGATGCCACATGGGAAGATGAACAATTCATACTAAGGCATCTAGAATTACTAAGCATTAAGGACAATGCTTTTTTGAAAGGGAGGGCCCTATTAGGTCTTTGATTTTCTATTTAATGTTATGGCCCTAATATCATAGATCCTAAGAATATAATATATATTCCTAAGTATAATGAGTTAAGCACTTGTGGCATTCTTAACCTTAAAATTAGTTTTAGTTAATACCTTAGATGCTCTTAATTAAGATGAAGGGGTATGTCCCTACATGGTTAAGCCTATAAATTATTTAAGGGAGATGTTCCTCCCAAAACATCATACCATCAATAATTCAATTCATATCATATTTTTTGATTATTGGAGGTAACCCCCTCAAAGTGGTTTGCTATAATTTTGATTTTTTACAAATATTTCTAAGAAATATCATAAGAAATTATATGTATCAAGTGTTTGTATTTGGGTGAATATTGCTACAATACTTCACACCACATGTCCATTAGGATGAAACCTTTTAAATATTTATATAGTTATGATGCACTATCTTTCACTAATCTATTGCTTTTAGATAATAGAATACTAGCAACAAGTGACTTGATAGATCACAATCAAGAGATATTGAGGGCACTAAAGGATAACTTGCAGCAAGCACATAACCAACAAATGAATTATGTAGATTAAAAAGAATAGAGAGATCCTTTGATGTGGGGGACTTGGTTTTCTTGATATTGTAGCCATATAAACAAAATCTTATTAAGAAGAGTGAAATTAAAAAGCTCAAACCTCAATACTATGGACCATATAGACACTAGAACAAAAACAATAATATGTGACTAAAAAATGTGCTTATAAATGAATGAACATGGTCATATGACCAGTAGTAGTTTATTGTTAGTCATTTATAATGCGACCAAATTGATGACTAAACTGTTTTTAGTTGTTCGGTTGATCAATTTTGGTCGTTAATTTAGTCGCCTGATTGATTGATTTGGTCATTGGTTTAGTCATCTAAATGATCAACTTGCTCGTTAATTTAGTCGTTTGATTGATCCATTTGGTCGTTGATGTAGTCGTTAATTTGATTGATTTGACAATGTGTAATTTAGTCATTAATTTAGTCATTGAATGTTTTAAACTGGTCACTTATTCAGTCATTTTTTTATTTGCGGGTATAATTTGTCGTTAATTTAGTCATTGATTGATGTTAATTAGTTACTTATTTAGTCATTTTTATTCACTAATTTCCATCCATTGGTAGTGTATATAGTCATTTTTAATTTTAATAATCATTTTGATCAATTTGGTAGTTTATTTAATTGTTTTTGCTCACTGATTTCTGTCAACTTATAGGTATATTGATACATTGTTTATTAATTACATAATAATTATATTTATTCATATTTATTAACATTGATTTTTGTTAGTTGGTAGTATATTTAGTCAATTGGTAGTTTATTTAATTATTTTTGTTCACTGATTTATGCCTATAAGTGTTGGAAATGAGACAATGCATTAATTGAGGTTTAAACATATAAAAACACAAAAAAACATAATCAATAATTCATTTGCACATAATGAAATGGCTATTAAGAAGGAAAAATATTGAAATTTTATTGAGAAAACATGTTCTTACAGCAGATATAAGACAAAAATGTGTCTTTGCTTTGAAAAATGTACTGTTACAAAGTGTTTTTCTTAGTGTTGTGACTGAGAAAGCTGAGTTACAATTCCTTTTTTTGGTTATGTAAGATATTACAATTTTGATGACAATTCTATGTTGCAACTTATTTGCAACTGCACATACTGTGAGACAAGGAAATGCCAGTGAGGGTCAATTACACTTGAATCATGATGAATTGAAGCATAACTTCACCAAACAAACCTATATCTACAAACAAGATCATTCAAATTGGAAAATTAAACTAAGCATTTAATTGAAAATGAAACCTACAAACTACACAAAAATAGTTAAACTCCTAATCTAACCCATTTGAAACTTATCCCATTTTGGAATTGGTGTTGTGTTGACGTGAAACGACAACCCTTTCCCAATCTCGTGATCAGTGAGCTAATCTCAGTTGATTCTATGGAAGAGAATCGATGAAACCATTGTGATTGATGTATGAAAGCCTAGTTTATGCTAAAAATGAACATGATGCAAACTAAGTTACCATGATTTTATGCTTAAAAATCACTGATTATGCTATTGCTAAGCTAATCTAAGCTAAATTTGTGCTAAAAGATGAAAAACCCTAACTTATAAACAAGCTAAGATGGATGCATGAAATCCATTAATGGATGCTCTAAGCTATGATGCAATTAAATTTAACTAAGATAAGCTAAAAAGTGAGTAAATATGAGTGTATGGATGTAAGTGAATTCAACAACATGACTTTGAAATTGAAAGATGGATCCATTTGTCTCAAAATTTAGTGACCTATTTATAGGAGAGAAAATGAGGAATGAAGGGTTGAGATCAAAAATATTAATCAACAGTCCAAGATGAAGGAGATGAGAGGCATGGATCATGGATTCCCATCAATAGATGAGAATGCATGATGAGATTCTAATCAAGGGTTCACACTTGCTTCAAACAAACACACTTTTGACTTGCTCACACAAGTCAAAGGTGACTTGTTCAAAAGGTTGGAGGTTAAAAATTGCTCAAGAAGCCAAGTGAAAATATCCCTTTTTCAAATGATGAAGGAATAAGAATATTCTTTTGGAATATTCTCATGGGTGAGGGAAAAGACAATTTTGCAAATTAAAAGAAAGTTTTAATTGTGCAAAAAGGGGATAAGGAATATTCTATGGGAATATTCGCTTTGCTTGGAGGAAAGTTAGTTTAATTGCTAATTAAACAAGATTTAATCACGCAATTAGGGGATTAGAAGAATTAAAGTGTTTATTCATTAAATTAAATGATTTAATGAATGGGGGAGAGATGAAATGATATTTAATTAAATAACTTAGGGTTATTTAATTAAATAAGATGACTTAGAGAATTAAATTAAAATTTTTGATTTATTTAATTTAATTAGATGAAATGTTAGCGTGAAAAGGGATGAATTAACCCAATTAAATTAATTAGGCCAATAGATGAAAATGATGCAATTAATTAAATGGCTAGGCTAGTTTAATCAATTAAGCGAAAAGAGGATGGGTTAAAGAGGAAATGATGTTAGTAAATCTATTTCAAGTGTATGATATTGATTAGGACATTTTCCAGTGTCTATTTTTCTCCTCTTTGAAGCGAGGTACCTGCTGCTTCGGTTCAAAGAATAATGCTTTTTGAATCAAAACTGTTGCTTTTTTTTATTTTTTAGATGCCCCAATAAAAGGATAAAGCTGACTCCCTACCCCCTTGAGAAATCAGGTAGAAATTTTGAATTTTGGGTTGATTTCTTGACAAAGGTGAAAAGCTACCCCAAGGGTCCAGAAGGGCTCCAGGATGCAAGAATAATGCCCAAAATGCAAAAAACGATGCAAAATTAGGTCCAAATTGGTAAAATTGGTGACAATGATAATAAAACCTATCTTCAAGGTTAAATTAGGGGAAAAAACCCTAATTTTGTAGCTTAAATAGGCCAATAAGGGTCATTTTCAATTCATTTGTGCATTCACACTTAAGAGATTATTTTGATTTGAACTCTAGCCCTTCGACGATATGGCACGCCAAGAGCTTCCTAGGCACATCTCCGATCGAGTTCGAGAGTTCTGGTGGCTTTCAGGCATAGGACCACCGGTATGTAACTCGAAACTTGATTTGAAATTTGAATTTTTGATGCATTTATTACACTTTGAAGTTCAAACTTTGGCGGCATTGCTATATAGCAATGCCTAAATTGAAATCGGCAATGCCCAGATGAAATGTAGTGATGCTATTCACGATTTAAAATTAATGTTTCTAATTTTAAATGGCGACACATACTTATTTGGCAATGCACTTGCTGATTTAGAAACTAGGGTTAGGGTATGCCAAAAGTTAAATCGTGATGCCACCTTATTTGGCGACACATGTTTCAATTTGTAATTTTAAATGCATCATGTGTCACAATTTGAAATTTGAATATAGCAACACTATTGAAAACAATGATGCCTTTATGATTTCTAAGCTGTAAATTTTTAAATTGAGTTAAATTTTGATGATTTCCTCACGCCGTGCACTTTGTGGATGCAAGAGGTCGTTCCACCACTGATGTCACAGGAGCACAGACCCACCATGCTAAAGAGATTAGATGATTTATCAGAGTTGCGATAAGAGCACCTGGGAGAGATCGGCCTCTGGTATGTCGCATATGCACCTGTGATTCAGACACATCTAGTGATGATGATGGCTCTGTGTGAGAGATGGAACAGTGAGACCTCATCTTTTCACCTTCTGACAAGTGAGGCGATGGTTACTCAAGAGGATGTTCAGTGCATATTGTGTTTTCCAATTCACAGAGATCATGTGATTTATGACATTGATGTTGGGTTCGACTCCTGGCTTAAGGTCATGGAGATGGATCAGATTGCATTGTTACATCACATATCGACCTCGAGTCATATAGAGGTCATGTGTCAACCTTTAGATAGATCATCATAGCCATCATTTCAGGTTTGGTTGCCCCAGATAGACGCAGTAGAGGATTCAATCTAGGATGGGGCTTGGTGTGGCATCAGATGCTACATAGGAGGAAATTTTTTGCTTGGGGGCCCATAATGATGATTTTCATATTTTTTCTATTGTGATGGGAGATCCATTGGTGCAGGGGTGACTTTGCTACATATTTGGGCATGGGAGTACATTACCATGCTTCGGCCTATTGTTCAAAAGGCAGACATGGAGCCAGATGGTCCCGTCATTTGGAGATATAGAGGTGCCATTACTCTTAGGAACACTAGACAGATTGGGCTCCCGTATTGGAGATGGGTGATAGATGATATTAAATTTTTCGCTGGCACCCATGGTTACAGATGCCACCATGGTTTGATGATATTTAGTAGCTATATTTAACTAGGAAGACCTGATACATGCAAGGTCAAGAGCATCACATTATTGAGAGATATCTACTAGATAGGGTAGCCAAGTAGTTCGAAGAGGTCCAGGATAGACCTGATGATGCATATAGAACCATTTTTGCAAGATCTTCTAGAGAGGTTCCCACATGGGGACCGACTATCCCAGTTGTAGAGGCAGTAGAGAGCTTCAATTAGTTGGTGGCCCAACCTTGGGAATATGATTAGGGATAGGCGGTAGTTCAGACTATGCTAGAATATGATGCTTGGTATGTCCCTCCCTGATGATTGGCAATCCAATAGGTGCTCCTCCAAGAGGGAGACTAAGAGGAAAAGGAGCAGGGAGAGGCAGGGGACAGGGAGTCCAGGACGACCAAGATGGTCAGGTTCTGAGGGCTTCGCCCGTGGTAAAATAGCAACCTCCTCAGTAGCCTCTAGCAATTCAACAATAGCTAGAACCACCACCACCACCAGATGCTCGAGATGAATAGATACAATAGTTGTAGCAATAGGTGCAAATATTGATTGGTGAGTGGGATTAGGTTCGCCAACTATTTTTTGCTATTACTGTTGAGCGAGACCAAGCTCGGTAGCAAGTGGTTGCGGTCACAACTGAAAGAGATCAGGCCTTACAAAGAGTACAAGCTGTGACAGGAGAGAGAGATCAGGAGGTGGCCAAGCGACAACAAATTAAGGTGATGATGGTGGCCACCCATGGTCGGATAGTTTCAACACATTTGTATAGAGAGGTTGTTACAGAGGCTGTGTATTACAGGTAGCATTGCCATTGTGATGTACCAAGAACACTCAGACAACTAAAATTTTCACAGTGCAGTGACACATGACCACAAGTAGAGGATCAACCTAAGAGGCAAGCTAGAGAGGGTAGCGACCATCAAGGCTAGCTATTATGTATAGATTTTTTTTATTTTGCCCCATTCTTTATCACATATATACATTCACGGGATCCTTTTTGATAGCCTCATGGATATTGTACTTTTGATCGATGTTCATACACTAATCCAAATTTTGTACCATGCACTCATTTATATATATATATATATATAATACAAATACTGATGATTCATGCTATGATGTGTTCACTTTATTTAATGAATGAATGGATATGATATGGATGCATTTTATTTATGCCTATGTGATATGTGATGATCATGATATGGATGGATGCAATGTTATTTATCTTTTTCATTATCTTTTCGTGATATGATATGGATGGATGTTATGCAGATGTTATGGATGCAAATGATGTGGATGCATTTCTTTTTGTATACTTTCTATGTATTTTATGATGACGATGTATGCATGTGGATGTATGGATGCAAATGCTTATGATATGCAACGATTTGAGATGCTTAGAATAACAAATGTATATTATTCATCATGACTTAAATGAGAATGCTATGATTTATGCTATGATTATGAGATGCATGTATGATGATGTTTTTGTTGATTTTCATGATACCAGGTTAGCACAGAGAGAGGATAGAAGAATAAAGAATGAATGACCGTTGATGATGGTTGCTTCAAAAGATCCAGCAAGTTCTTGATCCATCAAGACTTTATTAGGGATGGTGACGAGACAATGCAAAATGTAGGATGAGATGCTCACACTTCGGGATTGGGATTTTCTATCATTCCTTATTGTTTGATATAACACATAGATATGATGCATCAAGGTATTGATAACCAAGACGACATTGTATCTAGTGTAATAGACTTTGACTTGACAAATAGATAAGATAGTTCTTGTTCACACCTTGACATACAGAAACGTCATCGGAATACAAGTTAGAAGCTTAGAACATATGGGACCAAAGCATATGCAATAGTCAACAACATACCCTAAACGACCTTCTTACACACAACTAAGCAAGTATGCTCCAAGATTATTTTACAAGAGTATCCACAAGCACAAAAAATGGAAGATAATGATCGATGCCCCATTCCTTTCTCTCTAAATCATTTTAGATAGACATCATCAAGAGGTCCTCATAATGGGTCATTAAGATAAATCATAAGAAAAGATCAAAGGAAAACAATCAATGTTATCTATAGCTCTTTCCTAGTTTAAGTTTAGCTAAAGTGATTTTTGATACTAATGTCCATCGCAAGAATGATACATCCTAGGACATGTTGATAAGAGGGTTGTTTGATGTTGGGACGATGCTAAGATGAGTCGTTGCCATAAACTTCACTAACACATTTACCTATGATTTAAACTTTAGATTTTGAATTTTTAGGTTCACACTTTACAACTTGCTATGTTTTCTTTCCACTTGTTTCGCCAAAGGTTGAAGGTGACAATCAATTTATTATGGGTGAAAGTTTATTGCAGGTGAAAGTGAGATGGGATGGATGGGTTTTGGATTTTCTAGAATATTTCAATGTTTTGAGTCTGTTTTTGGTCTTTTTGAAAGTTTATATGAATGTTTATGACTTTCAGATTTTCTGAGGTTGTTTAGGGTTTTCTGAGATTTTTGAGAATTTTTAGGTCTTTTGAATGTTTTCTATTGTTTTTGGATTTTCCATTTTCAAATGTTTTTGTGTTTTCTGAAGAGAATATCTAGATTTTTTTGTTATTTTCAAGGGTTTTACAAATGTTTAGGGGTTTTCTAAGAATTTTTGAGTTTCGATCAAGAACCTTACCTAAAGACGTATCCTAGGGGTCTTGGGGGCTAATCAAAGATAAGCCTTTCCTACGTTATACATGCAGAGACCGCGTAGTTCGACTGACTTGAACCATTTACAAGATGAAGGTATGAACAGATGAAAGATGACAGTTTATTATGAAAGACTCCTAAAGGACTGACCTAGGGTGTCTTGGGGGCACATCAATGATGGCCTTTCCTATGTTCAAGCTTAGAGACTCACAGTTCAACAAGAGGACTCTATTTTTTGGTTTTTTCAATGTTTGACCTTTTTAGGGTTTTTAATGTTTTCTGGATGTTTTGGATTTTAGCCTTTATAATTTTCTAAATGTTTTTGGATTTTAATTGTATAGGATTTTGCAAATGTTTTTTGGATTTTCTAAATAAGAATTTATGAATGTTTTTGGGATTTTCTAAGATAAGATGTCCATTGACCTCAAGATATACACGAACCCAATTGTGACTCCATAATGAAATGCCCCCAGTGTGACATGTTATCCTACTTCGATAAAGGCAAGATAGACTGACCTTTAGAATATGCCAAGTAGTGCTAAAGGTTTCATGATACCTAATATTGTCAAGCCATGATAAGGACACAGATGAGGGATAAATGACTATGCAAAGAATGATAGGAAAAAAGATCCAAAGAATAGATGGAGATGCTTTATTTATGCAAGGTGCCTGTTTACCAAGTTTTCACCAAGGTACTTTCCCAAAGTGCCACCAAAGTGGTTTTCATTAGAGGATGATTTTTTTCCTTACTTTTTCAATCCTTTTTCTCATATTTTGGATTTTGATTATTTTATGATTTTTTTGTATTTTTTTATTTATACCCTTCAAGATTAGGCATAAAACCTTTTGAGATGCAAGTTGTTGGTTGGCTCCTGCAAGGGTTCACCTTCAGGGGTTGACAGTTGGTATGCTCCTAATCCATAGCTTATTGTGATGACAAAGGGACCTAACTAGTTAAGCTCAAACTTTCCTTTGTTGTCTTGATTTGGAAGGTTCTTCTGACTCTGATTTAAGACAAGATCGCCTACCTGGAATGACCAACATTTTATTCTCTTGTTATAGCTTTGTTTCAGTCAGTTCTGGTATACTTGCAAGTGATTAAGGGCATCAAGACGACGTTCATCCATAAGTTCCAGCTCATTCAGTCGAGACACTCTGTTTTCTTCCTTAGTTATCAGATTCTGCAGTGACACTCACAATGATGGGAGATCAACCTCAATAGGAAAGATGGATTCTAATCCATAGACTAAGGAGAAAGGGGTTGCACCTATAGGCATGTAGATACTGGTTCGATAATATCAAAGAGCAGGATTTAGCTACAGATGCCAGTCATGACCGACTTCATTAACTATTTTCTTTAGGATTTTTAGGATAGTTTTGTTCGTAGCTTCTACTTGACCATTTCCTTGGGGATAGTATAGGGTAGAGAATTGGTGTTGGATATTGAATTTTTGGCACAACTCTCACATCCTGATTTTTTGAAGGGGTTTCATTATCTAAGATGAGTGTTTGTGGAACACCATAACGGAAAAATAGATAATTCAAGATAAACTTGGCTATCTATTTCCCTGTTATGTAGGTCATAGGAATGGCTTCAACCCACTTAGTAAAATACTCAGTGGAAATTATGATAAAATTATGGGTGTTGGATGAGCTTGGAGTCTCCCCACTACAAAAAAGGCCATGGTGCGATTATTGGTTGTAATTCTTGAGCTAGAGCATGAATAAGATCTCCATGTTGTTGACACTGGATGCATTTCTGCACATACTGATGAGCTTATTTTTCCATGGTTGGCCAATAGTACCCTGTCCTCAACAGTTTCCTAGCTAATGTCATACCGCTAGAATGGGGCCCACATATGCCACTATGTACTTCTGTTAAAGCAGTTAAGGATTCTTCTTGGTTAATACATCGTAGTAATGCCCCTTCGATGCTTCAATGGTAAAGGGTATCACCTAGGATCACAAATTGAGATGTCTTTTTGACAAAGGTCTTTTTAAGGTTCAGGGTGATATTAGATGGGAGAGTTCCTCTATTAAGGTAAGTAAATATGCCATGGTACCATGGGGATCCATGACCAACAATGACACACAAAAATTTAGATTCAAGGATTTCAAAAGTTGGTACGAGAAGTTGTTCTACCAAGAATTCACATTGGAGGATGTTGTTCGACATCTAGTAGTGATCCGATTGTTGCCATGGCATCTACTGCTCTATTGTTCATGCGAGGAATCTGCTCAAAAGTTATGTCTATAAAGATATATTTGAGATTCTCCACCATCTTCTTGTAAGGAGTGATCTTCTCATCCTTAGTTTGATAGTCATCATTGACCTGGTTGATAACCAACTGTGAGTCTCCATAGACCTACTATCCTTAGACCTATGATTAGGGCTTCATACTCAGCAATGTTGTTGGTACAAGGAAAATGATAGCCTGTATGACTTTGGGATGTAATCACAATGAGGGGTGATGAAAATAATGCCTACTCCTGATCCATGTTGGGTGAATGATCAATCAAAGTACATCTTCCACTAAGCTATGAGATTGATAAGGAACACTGATTCGTCAAGGAACTCAGATATTAAAGGGTTCTTAGCATAGATAGGTGCTTCTACTGGTTGGTATGTGATCACTTGTCCTTTGATTTCCTTATGCTCCACGTACTCTATGTCAAATTTTGTCAAGATCATCACCCATTTAGCCATTCGTCTTGTGAGGGTTGCTTTGGATAATAGATATTTTAATGGATCAATCTTTGCAATGATCTTGATTTGATGTGACAACATGTAGTTCCTAAACTTGTGTGAAGTAAAAACTACTACTAGGCATTCCTTCTTAATGGGTGAATAGTTCACCTCATAGCCTACCGAGGTTCTATTGATGTAGTATATAGCTCTCACCTTTCTGTTTTCATCATGTTGTGCTAAAAGAGATCCTAGTGTTGTTGGTGTTGCTGAGATGTACAAGATCAGTGGCTTGTTTGGTATCGGCGACATGAGCATTGGAGGTGTTAGTAAATAATCTTTGATCTGATGAAAAGATTTATCACACTTGTCATCCCACTTGTAGGTTATCCCTTTATGGAGGAGATGTGAAAAGGGGTGAATCTTATTTGATAGTTGTGCAATGAACCTTCTGATGGATTGCAATATTCCTTGTAATCCTCTCATCTACTTCAATTTTTGTGGCGGTTCCATGTCTAGGATGGCTTTTACCTTTGTTGGATCAATTTATATCCCTCTTTGTGAAACAATGAAGCCAATAATTTTCCCTGATGTGACCCTGAACACACACTCTTTTGGATTTAGTTGTACCTTGTATTCTTCAAGCCTGTCAAAGATAGGTCCTAAGACTTGTTTGTGCTCACTTCTATTCTTTGATTTTTCCAAAATATCATCCACATAATCTTCAATTGTTTTGTGGATCATGTTGTGAAAGATGAGGGTCATTGCTCTTTGATAGGTTGCTCTTGCATTCTTTAACCTGAATGGCATCACATTCCAACAATAGGTTCCCCATGGACAAGTGAAGGAAGTTTTGTGTTGATCCTCCTTGTCGATTATGATTTAATTGGAGCCTGAAAAACCATCCATGAGTGACAAAATTTCATGCCCAACTATTAAATCCACAATAAGATCGATGTTGGGAAGAGGTAAATCATCCTTCAGACATTCCTTGTTCAGATCTTTGAATTGATGCATATTCGGATGCCCCTAGTGGGTTTTGAGATTGGTACTAGGTTTGAAACCCACTCAGGAAAATCTATCAATCACATGAATCCAACGTCAAGAATATTTTGTAATTCTAGTTTAACCAAGAGTGTTATCTGAGGGTGCATCTTCCTTAATTTCTACTTAACTGGTTTAGCTTCAGGATAGACTGCTAAGTGATGCACAACCACTTTTGGATCAAGGCCTGGCATATATGTGTATGACCATGCAAAGTTAGCTCTTCTTTCTTTAAGGAATGTTGCTAGGTTCTTCTGTTCTTCGTCCAACAAGGATTCAACATAGAAAGTGATCTTAGGTGCTTCCTTCATTCCCACATTGACTGGAGTAGCCTTTTCTGCTAGCACTGCTGATTTTTCTAGATGCATTGCACTAAGGGGGAGATTGAATCCCTCATCCTTGGGACCTCAGAAAGGTTTTCATTGTCAGATGCGTCCTTTTTTTTACTGTTTTAGGATCAGAGAGTGCCACTAGGTGGTTTTTACTCAAGGATCTGCATGTTAGTTTCATTTCATTTATTTTGTGACTGAAGGATTCAATCATCTCCCCATAGTATGCCCTTGTATCGATATCTATGTCGAAGCTTGATTTATGATCTACCCATGATAAGTTGTCTCGGAGTCCCATGAATTTTGAGATCGCTTCATCATTTTCAAATAAATCTAGAATTGGTGGTCCTTGTTAATCCATGTCAATGAGTTGTGGGTATACTAGAAATATTTCAGTTGGTTGGTTATTTGAGACAAAGGATGTTATGGATATGATAAAGAGAGTGTTGTTCTCAAATAGGTCAACAACATCAAGGGGAAAGTCATCTAAGGTTGTATCACATGATGTAGGTAGCCAAGAGGAAGCCTCAACTCTTTTATTAGAAATACCTTTGCCAATAAGTGTGACCTTGCTAGTAGTACAACCTAAGCTAAGATTCTTTATTTGTTTCTCAGGAACGAGGGGTTCTAGTAAACCATTGTTGTTCTTCCCTAGCTTCTCATTCTTGTTATATCCCATGCTCTTCATTAGCTGTAGGTCTTTGTTGTCATCTTCCATGGGAATAATAGGAATAGGTCATTCATCTTGATAGATAAGTTTAGAGGTATCTTCTTGATTCAAATCTCCCCACTTGGTGAAGGTAGTAGCTGCCATCTTGATTGTTTCGGGTTCTTTGGTACTAGATGTGGGTTTCCCATGAGATTGTGGAGAAAAAGGTAACTCTCCTAAGACAAAGGTGTCTTTCAATAGTTTATATTTTCCACAACCATCATCCTAGATCACTGCTTTGACATCAGGTATACTCTGCACGATGGGCATGTTTGTTGTTGAGGTAGAGGCTAGGGATGATGGGTCAAAAAATGAGCTTGGTGGTGTAGGTCGTTCATCATTTTTGGGTATTTGTGGGATCTTATAGAACTTGGCCTCAAGTATTTTCAGTGGTAGAAAGGCTCAGGATCTCCATGGATAGTGATTTCTCTACCTTCAAAAGGAAACTTCACACATTGATCATAGGTTGAGGCTATAGCTTTTAGAGCATGGATCTAGGGTCGACCAAGCAGTATGTTATAGGGAAGATCAAGGTCAAGTACTTGGCATGTAGTTTCTGCAATAAGAGGTCCCACTTGGATTGGTAGTGCAATGATTCCTTGTGATACCTATTCTTGGTCATCATATGCCTTGATGGTGGTACTTTTTGTCTTCTCAATAATATCTTCTGAATAGTCTAGATTTTTTATCAACTGCAGGGTACAAATATTCAAACCAACACCTCCATCTACCAAGACTCTTTTGACTTTGTTTTTATGAATGACAACCTCAAGATGTAAGGCATGGTTATGAGATGGTTGGGATGGTAGGTCTTGCTCAGAAAAGGTGAGAAGATGGTTGGTGATATGCCCCACCATAGCTTGAAACTATTCAGTATCAATGTTCTTGGGAGCAGATGACTCAGACAAGGATTTTTTCTGTATTTCCCTATGTGCGGGGGATAACCTTAAGAGTTCTAAGATTGATATCTATGCAGGGGTCTACTTAAGCTAATCTAGAAGATTATACTTGCTAGGATAAGATGTAGGAAAAGTAGGTTGTGCCCTAGATTGAGATGGGACTCATTGAATAGTTATTTTTCCACATCATGTGGTGACTCCACATTTTGTACTGGCTCCTTTGATGGTGACAATAGTGATAACGCTATCGTAGGAGGAAACTACATTGGAATAGGTATGTTGCACATTGGTGTAATCCTTAGCTTTTTTGTTGTTGTTTGCTTTGTTATGATCTGACATAGGGTTCTTGTATATCTTGAGATCCTGGTTCCCAGCTGGTACCTCAACATATATGGTATCATTTTCTATGAGATCTTGGATGATTTTTTTAAAGTTTCATGTAGTTTTCTATTTTGTGTTCTTTGATTTTATGAAATTCACAGAGATCACGCTCATTGTACCAAGATGGCTTCTCTTGTGGTTCTTGGTAGTTTTCAAAGTTAGGAAGTGTTATCAAATTTGACTCTACCAACTTCTTCATGATCATTTTGATGGGTTCTGATAACTATGTGTACTTGTGTTAGGGATAGTTATTCCTGTTAGCGGTTTTCCTTTGTTGCATGTTGGTGTTACTAATCTGATTGTTTTGAGGTG
>VDFB02068875.1:0-16999 GCA_007258455.2 Sequoia sempervirens
TAGTAGAGCTCTACTTGAAAGGAATAAATGTGGGTTTTGTGTGATAAGCATTGTTCTTTGTAATTTACATAAACTCTTTGGAGTTTACAAGGATCATTATTGTCTATATATTGCAGCAAGTTGAAGAGAGTTTATTACATTTCATTGCAGGTTGTGAAGAAGAATTGTTGAAGGAAAAAGAAGTACTTCAAGGAAGGATTGGAATTATTGTAATCTTATTCTAAGATTAAATAATACATTGATTCCTAGTGGAGTTTTTCTTGAAAGGGTTTTTCCATGGTATATGTTGTGCAACTTCTTTCTTCTAGTCTTATTCTTCTACAATATTTTGTCTACTTATACAAAAGGTAAAATGAATTAAACAAACAATCATCCACAAAGAAATTGTAACAAATAATGCTTAATTGGATCTACAACTACAATAGTTTTACAAAGTATTAAGCTAGATAATTGCCTCCATTTTCAACAAGGGTCTCCCTGATAGAAACCCTGAGAGGCATTGAAAAAACCTTTCATAGAGTTTTTCACAAGGATTGAGAATCTTGGACTTGCTACCCAACCAAAGACCCAATCGAACCATTCCTTCTAAAATGTAAAAATCATGGTTATTTCTTTGTTTAGAGTGGTTGCTATTATGTCATGGTTTACTCTTGATATGCATTTATAGTTTGGCATGGTACTTGTTCTCTTGGTACCAAGATGTATATATGTTATGATTCATGTGATCTCCTAGTAGGAGATGGTTAGATCATGTTGTCATGTTTATGTTCCTGATTCATGATTGGAGCTTTGACATTGATCTTGTGTAGTTATCTTAAGTATTGGTTACATTCCTCATTTGCTTGATTACTTCATGATAGTGATATGTTGCATTTGGAGTTTGGCGTGGATTGGTTGGTTACATGTCCTCATCGATACTTGGAGAAATAGGTGAGGCTTGATTTCTCTTATGGTAAGAGATATATGTTGGAATGGTTACTTGTAAGAAAAGCTATTCTCAACAATAAAGACTGAGAATCCTACACCTTGGTTGGATGTGAGTTCAACACACTCAGTGGTTTCACATACCTACAAAGAGACAACTTGGATATAGAGACTTAGGAAAGGTATTGGTTTTAATTTCAAGCAAGTGTAACTTGAATGTCATAGTCAGAGTGCTATGTGTTTAGCCAAAAAATCCTGTGTATCATGCTTGTACTAAGCATGTTGATGTTTAGTATCAATTTGTGTGAGAAATGGTTGAGATCTGGAAGGTATTAATTGAGAAAGTTGACACTTTAATTAATGCTACAAATTATCTTATGAAAATAGTTCCTGCAAATAAGTTCTCTTGGTTTTAATCATTTGCATGGAGCTTCATGATTATGCAAGTTTCATTTGAAGCTGGCATGGATTGATTAGTTGGTTTAGGAAGGCCATTAGCCTTGAGTCCTGTACTTGATTTATAAAAATGATTCCTTGTTTAGAATAATTGCAATGTATAATGTCAAGTGGGAGAATGTTGGGAATAGGATGGCATTTAATTGCAATCCTAAACATTATTTCATGTATCTCCTAAGTCCTTGGAAAGTGTTCCCCAACACTACGATTAGAAAGAGAATAAATTTGAATGAAATAAACATGTTAATTTACATTTGTAATTAATTCTAAATGATATGAACATGTGGGGATTCCCATGAAAAGCTCATAGAAAATAGGAGCACATGGGGCAGGCACATGGAAGGTAGAACTCACCTTGAGTCAAGTTAAGTGTTTGGAGTAAACAATAAAACTTTAGTAATGCATGTAAAGATCCTATAAGTTAGGGATTGATGTTTTACATGCATGGAGTTCAGTTCAGTTCAATATCAGTTTAGTTCAGTTTAGTTATGGTTTACTTATCTTCAGTTGCACATAGTTAGTTTTAGTTGAATTCTAGTTGACTTCAGTTGACTGCGAATGCATGACTAATGACTTGAGTTGCATGATAGATAATAGGTGATACATTCAGTTAATTGGGGATGATCAATCATTCATGACATTTTCATGAAAGATGGAGAGATATGTGTCAGTTAACAAAGATTGACTTGGACCTACCTTGGGTGCCCATGTTGGCATATTGGAGTTGACACTTTTGCATGTTAAGATATTTTATAAGGCTAAATTAAGGCTAAATTAAGTAGGCCCATTCTTGGGCACCAACTTTGAGTATAAGCTTAGAAGATATCTTTGGAATCAACGTTGAGTTATGACTTCAGTTTAGGATGCCCAAATGGATGAAGGACTTGTTTTGACATTGTTCTTCAAAAACTAATTTAATATCAAGAAATTTTACTTAGATTAGTTTATTATGTTATGTTATATTATGAGAATTTTTGAAGTAAAAGTATTTTATAATGTTGGAAAATTCATAAAAATAATTGTAAAATTGAGATAATTAAACTCTCTAATCAAACACCTAAAGTATATTTAATATAGTTAAATTATTCACTTGAATGTAATTCTCGAAGTTACTTTATTAGTAGTGTTGGAATTGTTTGTATTGTATCTATATGTTAGAGTGAACTCATACCATTGTAATAATGTGAGTGATAGTGGTAAAATATTAATTATATACAAATATAATGTTTAATTGATATAGTTATATAAGTAAATAAACATACTTTTTAAAAATTAAATCAAGTCAATAAAATGTTAATGGAGAATAAATTTTCAATTTTTTTGAAAAGGAAAAGCTTGAAATTAAAAATATTGCAGCAATTAAATATAGAAATATTTTAAACCTTATTTAAACTTTTACAAAAATAATTATTAAACATTAATTTTTTAAATTGATTAAGTTACTTTTCTATAAACTTCGTACCTCTTCTTATTTCTTTGCAAATATTCATTTTTTATTTTAAATTAATTTTGTAAAATTACTGCATTATCAAAGACCATTTTCATAACCATCAATTTGAACCTTTCTCTTTCAAAATTCATAAATCGTAATTATTTTTTATTGATTTTTATCTCACAACATTTTATTGCAATGTATACGAATTTGAAGACTTCAAAAGAATAGCTAAAAAAACACAGGGAAATTTTTATTTTACTTTGATATAGTAAATTAGCTATTAGAGGAAAAGACCTAGTAGTTGAGCATGTTCTAATAATTGTTATAGCATTTGTTGATTTAATGCCCAATATTTTTAACAATATTGAACCAATAGTGGTGACTTTAAAGTTGTTAGTGTTGATAATAACTACCAATAATTGAGTAATATGTATTTCTTAGATCCAAACAACAACAAATCATGTGATGCCACATCATTGCACCAATAAAACATGATTTAGTGCACAAGTATCAGTCTCACTTTTTTTTTTTCTTGGACACCTCAACAAAAAATATGCTGATTTGTCATCATATTTGATGATGTGGCCTTGAAACTTCAGTTATAAATAGGGGCATTGTCAAGCAAGCTGCTGTAAAAAATTGGAATTTTTTTGAAACTGTAAAGATTTCTAGAAGAGTGAAGTTAGGGTGCTCAACTACGGGATCCTCTCCCTTAATATCGACATATTCCCTGAACTTCTTATCGATACATGTGCTACTTATCGATACAAGTGCTAGTACATGCAGAGAGTTTCCTTTTGTATGGGAAGATTTGTAAGATGAGGAGAGTTCTATTGTCAAATATGGGACCCATTTCTACTGCTTTTTCTTCCACGCGTTTTCTTATCACGCCCTCCCACACTTCGTGACTTGAACATATCACCTAGAATCTTACCAGTCTTGTAAGCCTGGATCAGTAAGAATGGGTAGCAAGTGAGAAGCGGCTAGCCTTCAATAGTAATCATTAATCGTGACTTGGACTTCCTAAAGAATGATTAGTATGTATTGGATCCCCAGCCTTTGCGTTTATCGTTCTTTATCTTCTTGCTGCGAACTTTCATTTCGTAGCTTATATACGAAACGCGTTTGAAAGATGATTTGTTGAAAAAACCTTTTACTATCCTTCCCAAGTATCCACTTCAAAGTAGTCTTGGGTTTTGTTGGTTGCCGTATTGCCGTTGAATGTGTAGAGCAGTAAAAATGGAAGACCAAAAAGATTTACATTGCAATCTTCAGTAAAAATAAAAGAGCGAAACATTTACATTGCAAAAGATTTACATTGCAATCGTCATTAAAAAAAATAGAAGAGCAAAATTTTTACATTGCAATCAAAATTAAAGAGAGGAATTTCATTATAATCATTGTGTTATTTGCAATGTTCATTGCAAATGTTTATTAAGCATTGCATTTTAATGAATTACTTTCACGTGAAAAGGAAATTTAGGTGCTTATTCACGTTCAGTGAATAACCAGCCAAATTTCCTTAGGACAATAACTCCCTAAAACTAGCAACTAACAATTAACTGATTTATTAAATGTAAACTTTATTTTCCTAACATAATGTGGAGCTAAGTCACGCTAACCTCTAATACCTCTAATACCTTGTAAAAGCATTGTTTTGGGCAAACTGAATTTGAAAAATGCTAAATAGAATCCATATAACCCATATAAAACCAAAACAGTAGAAATGGGAAGTGGGTCCCATATTTGCATATAGAATGAAAAGCACTATAATTTTCCATGAGGTGAATTTTCCATGACAATGAATTTTCCCAAGGTGAGTTGTTGACAGTGAATTTTCTGACAATGAATTGTTAGCGGCGAATTCTCCAAGAACTATGTCTGCTCATATTCCACATTAAATAATCCATGAAAAGCGGTAAATATAGATCAATGAATTTGACAATAAAAAAAACAAGGGTTGGGTCCCATGAAGTCAGGTAAGGCTAACCTCTAATGCCTTATAAAAACATGGTATTGGCAGAATGAACTTGAGCCTTGCTACTGTGTAGTATGATCAATGTGCTTCAACACCATCAACAATCCATTGACCAATGATCATGTTGAAAATGTCTCTACATCACCTAATGAGTTAGAGGACATATCTTAAAAATTTATTCTGAAGCATGACCAACATTTCTCAACAAAGTCTAACAATGATCCTTTTCAAGACATATTGACATCCTTCGACCTCATGATTGTCGATATTGAAGGAATCTTCAACTCAACACTTGATCCAAATTCACCCAAAGATCAAGAGGATATTGAGCCACTTCCCATGCATAATGAAGATATCCAAGAACCCTTTGTAAGAAAACCATCCTTTGAAATTGACCCATGTTAAGAACTTGATCCAAAGCATGTCAAAAGAAATTCAAAAATCATTCAAGATCAAGAATTTGTATCCCCAATTTACTACAATAATCTAATGGATACTCTATTATCTATAAAAGATGATTGTATCCACATAGCACATACTCCTCCATCTACCCTTGAGATTCTTTATATGGATGGACATGTAGATGATCTTCATTCAAAATAGGATTCCTTTACTCCATATATTATTACACAAAAAGAGTACGTTATTGATTCCTACAGTCAAACAAATTTATCAACATTAGAATCAACTATATCCCAAATTCAGACTGAGGACATCATGTATGAAGATATCCAACATTATCAACTCAAAGAAATGGGTCAAACAAAATAGGACATTCCAAAGTTAGCAAAGCAGCGAATTGAAACAACATCATCTACAGTAACAAGACATCTCAAAACAAGAAGAAACAAGGAACAAAGGTGCTACTACCACCATACTGGGGGCAAATATGTCTGAAGAAAACATCAACATAGGGAGCACAAAGAGTCCTTATGATGAAAATGATGGAAATACTACAACCAGCCACATCATGAATCTTCATCCACCCATCACCCCATCCACAAATTGGGACCAACATCAAAAGAAAGATTTGAATCAAAGAACAAGGAACATTATCAAAGAAAAAGAATAAAGGAAGCATAATGGACAAGTCAAATACACATGGATACCAAAGAATACAAAGAAATATTAAATCCTTATCAAACTCCATCAGTTAAAGAAAATATAGGGCAAACTAAAAAAGGGAAAAGTATCCATCAAAGATGTCTACAAAAGCAAAAGAAGGCTTCTCAAGTGATGTAGAAAGTATATAAAATAGTTGGCCCTAATTCTAAGCACACTTCTATATCCACCCATCATTACTCATGTTCCCATGTTTAGAGAGTCAAAGGTTCCAAACTATCAACAAATCCATCTCCTATCCATAAACAAACTCCATCCACACCTCCACACATGATATCCAATTCTCACATTGACCATGTATTGGAAACAACCCTTCACCATAAGGATTCAAAAGGCACTATATCGTGATGTGCGCACCAAGACAGAGTTAACTCTGGTATCAAAAATGTAGATCAGGAATCTCAAAAGTTGGATTCAAGTGCATGTATCTTGGCAAAGCAACTTCTTCAAGCAAGATATCGATGGCACATTATGATATGGGCATGCACATCAACATTGCAAGGTGATTCAACATGAACTTAAAATATTTCAAAAATAAAATCCAAATTTTTTTTTAAAAAGGATTGAAAATAGTAAAGAAAAAAGTCATCCTCTAGTGAAACCACTATGGTGGCGCTTTGGGCAAGTACTATGATGAAAACCTAGAAAACAAGCGTCATGTGTAGAATTGAGCATCTACGTGCACTAGTTCAAGTGGAAGAATCTCATTACATCCATAATAAAGCCAACATGTTCCATGCATCTTATCCATAATAAATCCATTCATCCATGAACCATTTATCCAATCCATTTTCAACCACCAACATCCATCTTCCAAATTATCTTGACCTTGATGAAAGTTTGGTGGACACTTTACACTTGCTTATGGTAGACATCTTGACATGGGTCTTTTTCATTGATCCTATCATACCCAACATTATCTGAGCCATGAAGCATTATCCAAATGAGCATACTCTATTCAAACACCTTATCTTAAATTACAAGATAATCCTTGGCATCCTTTGCATGCTTACCATATCCATCCATTCATAGACCTATCTATGCATCTATTCATGACATTCCATACATTGCTAGACACTAGGGGAAGATATTTACATCTTGCTTCAAGAATAAATCTTGATCTATATATTCCAGCTTATGTGGTGATCCAAACATTGGAAAACATTAAATCAAATTGGTTAACCCACTTGTGAGCAAAAAATTCAAATCATTAGCCAATGGCATATTTTTATGAGATAAAATTCCTTATCAATCTTCATCTTTCATTGAACAACAATCCAAACAATCACTATTAGTCACATCTAATGTGTGCTTCAACGTCACATCAAATCATCCAAAAAATTTTTTGTTCCAAATCAAGCTTCATCAATCTTGATCAAATCTAATCTAATCAATCCATCATCATCTCAAGATATCCATCCTAATACTTGTGTTTCTTAACACATCCTTACATTGTTGTGTATCCTCGACAATGTTATCATCATTAATCCTGCATCATCTTGGGATATCCATCCTAAATCCTTGTGTTGCTTAACACTATCCTTGCATTGTTGTGTATTCTCAACAATGTTATCATCATCAATCCATCAATATAAGCAATCAACCTTAACTTGGCTTTCAACAAAATCCAAAAAAAAGTGTTGATATTATCACACACATCCATATCCAAAACATCAAAATCGTGTGAAAAAAAAACCCAAAACAAATCAAAAACTTGCTCATCTGATCTAAATCATCTCTAAGCTTAAACGTAGGAAAGCCTAATCTTTGATCAGCCCTCAAGACACACAACCAAAAAACATTCAGAAAATCTTAGAAAGCCCCAAAACATTTGAAAAATCAAAAAATCAAAACATTTGTAAAATCTTGAAAATACCAAAAATAGCCTCAAAACATTTTCAAAATACCAAAAACATTGAAATATTCAAGAAAATACAAAACCATCCATCCCATCTCACTTTCACCCACAATAATCAATCATCCATAATGAATCAATCATCACACTCACCCTTTGGAATAACAAATAGAAACAAGTACAATAATCAGTAAAAGCAAGCTTCAAATGTAAAATCAAAAGAAAACTTCAAAATTTTAAATGTAAAATCAAAATCCTGATAATTTTCAAACATGTTAGTCAACCTTATATCAAAATCCTATCAAACAACTTATCAACCCGTCATCATCCTATACAATGCATGTCCTAGAATATATCGTTCCAACAATTGGCATCATTTTGGATATCACTTTGGATATTTACCCTGAACATTGACTTGTTTGTGCACTTGATCTTTTCTTTTTGAGTTATCTTATTGCACTCACTCCAATAACCTCTTAATGATTTCTAATCAAAACAATTTAGAGAGAAAGGAATGGGGTATTGATCATTATCTTTTGTCTATTGTGCTTGTTAGACATTTTTGTAATATAAGCTGGTGAATACTTTCTTTGTTAGGTGCATCCTAGAAAAGTTTATGTATGTCAGGTGTGAACAAGAATATTCCTATTTGTTTTTCGAGTCAAATTCAATCACACTAGGTGCAATGCCATCCTAGTTCTTTATACCCTAATGCATTGTGCCTATGTGTGTTATCAAACATAAGGTAATTGGCCCTTTTAAAATCCCAAATCCTCGGTAAGAAAATCATCATCATCATCATCATTATCATCATCTCTAATAAAGTTGGCTTGTTGGTGTCTCTTGTCATCATCTTATTTTCTTCTTACTTCGCTTCATGCTAACATGGTACCATGACAGTTAATCATAAATCATTATCATCATTGCATTCATCTCGCATCCACAAAACCCTTAGCATATTGCATACTACATATCATATCATATAAGAAACATTGATTATCTTGCATGCATTGCATTTCATCATTGCATAATATAGATTGGTTATACTAAGCATCTCGCAACCCATACGTTTATCATCCATTTGCATAATCATAAAAGGATCATCCTATCATATCATATGCACCTATATCATCCATGCATCATCGTATCATTTATATCATCAATAATGTAATTGTCATGTTACAAATTAGGATCAAGTGGGTGTATTATATCAAAATAGGCATAAGGCTACCCATGGCCGATGATTATCTACATCATCAAATATGTCTAGATCAAACATATGAGTTGAACTAATCATGAACCTCCTTGTCGAGAGATCAACCCTCAAATCAAACCTCTTCACCTGATCTCTTGAGGGGGCAATATACATGCATAATTCTTCATTTGCTAGGGCAGAAGTGGGGCATCTGAAAAAATCAAAGAATTTTTGAATTTTGATCAAGACATTTTATTCTTTGAACCAACACAACAAGTGGATTTCTTCAAAGAGGGGAAAAATGTAGACATTAAAAATATATCGCCATACTTGATCCTAATTTTACTAACACCAGGTTCATCCTAAATCATCTCTCTAGTAGTCATTTAATTAAATAAATCATTTTTTATCTGATTAAGTCATCACATTTCATCTCTTAATTAAATAAATCATCTTTTATTTGATTAAGTCATCATCTCCTATTAATGAAATAAATCACTTTGTTTAATTAATCCTATAGTCCCTCTTTTAATTAAATAATTCATTTATTTAATTAATCTCTAAAGTCATCTCATTTAAATTAAATAAATTAATCTTTATTTGATTTAAAGCTAACGCCATCCTCTTTAATTAAATAAATCAAATCTTATTTATTTAAGTCTAAAATCATTATTCCTCTCAAAATCTAAATCAAATGGTCAAATCAGCTAATCCCCTTTAAATTAATCAAATCCTGATTAATCTTGGTCTTAATCCATCAAATCCTCTAGATTTTGTAACTTGCACATGAAAATCAATTTAATTGTTTTATAAATCATCTATTTTCATTCAAAAAAGACATCAAAGGTAGAATATTCCTCAAATTTGAAATCTCCCCCAAAAAGGTCTTTTCCTCCAAACATGGCATTTAACATCTCTTACAAGTCCTTTTCTTGAGCCATGTGACATTAACTTCACCTTTCACTTCATCCTTCAAGCCATCTTTTGAATTTGAATCTCCCCCCTCTTTGCACATTCTCCAAAATGTGCTCAAGCTTCCTCCATTCACATCTTGACAAGTGGCACTTGCCCATTGGATGTTGAATGATCGCACATTCATCCATTTTTCTGATTCCTTCATCTTGTTCTTCTATTTATAGAAGGATTCTCTTTGTATTTTGCATCCACAATTTAAGTAAACTTACTATACTCAAATTCATAGCAATTTTCATCCATCTCATTGAGTTTTATAGCTAGGTTATGCAGATTTTATCTTGGAGCACTCATCAATCTTCAAAAATGTGGATCACAATCTTCATCAAATCATCAAAGCTTGCATAGGAGTTGGGAAAGGGCCAATTTCCACATCAAATTGGCACTAACTGCACCAAGAGATCAAGAGTTCACATTGCATTTGAATAGGATTTAATATCTTTGGCTTGTGTTTGTTTATTTTCTTCATTTCATTTCCTTTTCATTATAATTTAAATGGATTTCTTGGGGAATTATGATACTAACTTGCATTGGATCTAATAAGTTGCTTGTTTCTTGTGTTTGTGCAAGTTTGGAATCTTGGTTCACACTATGTTGCATTTGGAGTTTGGCATGGATTGGTTGGTTACAGGTCCTCATGGATACTTGGAGAAATAGGTGAGGCTTCAGTTCTCTTATGGTAAGAGATATATGTTGGAATCGTTACTTGTAAGAAAATCTATTTTCAATAGTAAAGACCAAGAAGCCTACACCTTGGTTGGATGTGAGTTTAAAACACTCAGTGGTTTCACATGCCTTTAAAGAGGTAGTTTGGATACACAGACTTAGGAAAGGTATTGGTTTTAATTACAAGTAATTTTAACTTGAATGTGATAATCAGAGTGTTATGTGTTTAGCCAAAAATTTCTATGTATCATGACCGTACTAAGCATGTTGATGTTGAACATCACTTTGTGTAGGAAATGGTTGAGAGTGGGAAGGTATTAATTCAAAAAGTTGACACTTTAATTAATGGTACAAATTATCTTATGAAAATAGTTCCTATAGATAAGTTCTCTTGTTTTTAATGATTGTTTTGGAGCTTCATGATTATGTAGGTTGCATTTGAAGTTGGCATGGTTGATTAGTTGGTGTAGGAAAGCCATTGTCCTTGAGTCCTATACTTGATTTATAATAATGATTCCTTGTTTAGAATAATTGCAATGTATAATGTCAAGTGGGAGAATGTTGGGAATAGAATGTCATTTGATTGCAATCCTAAACATTATTTCATGTATCTCCTAAGTCCTTGGAAAGTGTTCCCCAACACTAGGATTAGAAGGAGATTAAATTTGAATGAAATAAACATGTTAATTGACATTTGTAATTAATTCTAAATGATACATGTGGGGATGCCCATGAAGAGCTCCTACAAAATAGGAGCACATGGGGCAGCCACATGGAAGGTGGAACTCACCTTGAGTTAAGTTAACTATTTGGAGTAAAAGATAACACTTTATTAATGCATGTAAAGATCCTAGAAGTTAGGGATTGATGTTTTACATGCATGGAGTTTAGTTCAATTCAGTTCAGTTCAATTCAACTTAGTATAAGTTCAATTAAGTTTAGTTATGGTTCAATTATCTTCAGTTGCATGTAGTTAGATTTAGTTGACTACTATTTGACTTCAATTGACAGGAAATGCATGACTAATGACTTGAGTTGCATGATAGATAACATATGATACATTCGGTTAAGTGGGGTTGATCAATCATGCATGATATTTGCATGAAAGATGGAGAGATATGTTTCAGTTAACAAAGATTGACTTGGACCTACCTTGGGCACCCAAGTTGGTATCTTGGAGTTGACACTTTTTCATGTTAAGATATTTTATAAGGCTGAGTTAAGTAGGCCCATTCTTGGGTGCCAACTTTGAGGATAAGCTTAGATGATATCTTTGGAATCAACGTTTAGTTATGACTTCAGTTTGGCATGCCCAAATGGATGGACATGTTTTGACATTGTTGTTCATAGTAGAGCTCTACTTGAAAAGAACAGGTGTGGGTTTTGTGTGATAAGCATTGTGCTTTGTAATTGTAAACTCTTTGGAGGTTAAAAGGCTCATTATTGTCTATATATTATAGAAAGTTGAAGAGAGTTTATCAGATTTCATTGTAGCTTGTGAAGAAGAATTATTGAAGGAAAAATAAGCATCTCAAGGAAGGTTTGGAATTATTGTAATCTAATTCTAAGATTAAATAACACATTGATTCTTGGTGGAGTTTTTCTTGAAAGGGTTTCTCCACGGTATATGTTGTGTAACTTCTTTCTTCTGGTCTTGTTCTTCTACAATCTTTTGTCTACTTCTACAAATAATAAAATGAATTAAACAAATAATCATCCACAAGGAAATTGTAACAAAGAATACTTAATTAGATCTACAACTACAATAGTTTTACAAAGTATTAAGCTACATAATTACCTCCATTTTCAACAAGGGTCTCCCTAATGGAAACCCTGAGAGGCATTGAGAAAACATTTCATAGAGTTGTTCACAAGGACTGAGAATCTTGGACTTGCTACCCAACCAAAGACCCAATCCAACCATTCCTTCTAAAATTCAAAGGCTTCCATCACTCTACAAATAAATCCAATTCACCCTATCATATGCCTTCCTAATATCAAGTTTCAACAAAATATCTGGCTTCTTCAACCATTGAGAGGAATGGATAACTTCCCGTGCTATGATAACACCATCCAAAATTGATCTTCTTGGCACAAAGCCCATTTTTTCTTCTCAGATGGTTGAAAATATTTACTCCTTTAATTAAGTTAATAAAATTGTTCAATATTACACTCTTAAAACAAGATTGTGAAAATATTTATTTAAAAAAATTATTATAAGATATATGATTTTTTATAAAAAATAAAACTAATTTAATTTCAAGAAATTTTACTTAGATTAGTTTATTAGGTTATGTTATATTATGAGAATTTTTGAAGTAAAAGTATTTTATAATGTTGGAAAATTCATAAAAATAATTGTAAAATTGAGATAAGTAAACACTCTAATCAAACACCTAAAGTATATCTACTATAGTTAAATTATTCACTTGAATGTAATTCTTGAAGTTTCTTTATTAGTAGTATTGGAATTGTTTGTATTGTATCTATATGTTAGAGTGAACTCATACCATTTTAATAATGTGAGTGATAGTGGTAAAATATTAATTATATACAAATATAATGTTTAATTGATATAGTTATATAAGTAAATAAAGATACTTTTTAAAAATCAATTCAAGTCAATAAAACGTTAATGGAGAGTAAATTTTCAATTTTGTTGAAAAGGAAAAGCTTGAAATTAAAAATATTGCAGCAATTAAATATAGAAATATTTTAAACCTTATTTAAACTTTTACCAAAATAATTATTACATTAATTTTTTAAATTGATTAAGTTATCTTTCTATAAACTTCATAACTATTCTTATTTCTTTGCAAATATTCATTTTTTATTTTAAATTAATTTTGTAAAATTACTGCATTATCAAAGACCATTTTCATAACCATCAATTTGAACCTTTCTCTTTCAAAATTCATAAATCATACTTATTTTTTACTTTTTTTTAATCTCACAACATTGTATTGCAATGTATAAGAATTTGAAGACTTCAAAAGAATGGCCAAAAAGACAAAGGGATATTTTTATTTTCCTTTGATATAATAAATTAGCTATTAGAGGAAAAGACCTACTAGTTGAGCATGTTCTTATAATTGTTATACCATTTGTTGATTTAATGTCCAATATTTTTAACAATATTGAACCAATAGTGGTGACTTTAAAGTTGCTAGTGTTGATAATAACTACCAATAATTGAGTAATATGTACTCCTTAGATCTAAACAACAACAAATCATGTGATGCCACGTCATTGCATCAATAAAACATGATTTAGTGCACAAGTATCAGTCTCACTTTTTTTTTCTTGGACACCTCAACAAAAAAACATGCTGATTTGTCATCATATTTGATGATGTGGCCTTGAAACCTCAGTTATAAGTAGGGGCATTGCCAAGCAAGCTGCTGTAAAAAATTGGAATTTTTTTGAAACTATGTAAGATTTCTAGAAGAGTGAAGTCAGGGTGCTCAACTACAGGATCCTCTCCCTTAGTATCGACATATTCCCTGAACTTCTTATCGATACAAGTGCTAGTACATGCAGAGAGTTTCGTTTTGTACTGGAAGATTTGTAAGATGGGGAGAGTTCTATTGTCAAATATGGGACCCATTTCTACTGCTTTTCCTTCCACGCGTTTTCTTATCACGCCCTTCCACACATCGTGACTTGAACATATCACCTAGAATCTTACGAGTCTTGTAAGCCTGGATCAGTAAGAATGGGTAGCAAGTGAGAAGCGGCTAGCCTTCAATAGTAATCATTAATCGTGACTTGGACTTCCTAAAGAATGATTAGTATGTATTGGATCCCCAGCCTTTGCGTTTATCGTTCTTTATCTTCTTGCTGCGAACTTTCATTTCGTAGCTTATATACGAAACGCGTTTAAAAGATGATTTGTTGAAAAAACCTTTTACTATCCTTCCCAAGTATCAACTTCAAAGTAGTCTTGGGTTTTGTTGGTTGCCGTATTGCCGTTGAATGTGTAGAGCAGTAAAAATGGAAGACCAAAAAGATTTACATTGCAATCTTTATTTAAAAAAAATAGAAGAGCAAAAGATTTACATTGCAATCAAAATTAAAGAGAGGAATTTCATTATAATCATTGGGGTTATTTGCAGTGTTCATTGCAAATGTTTATTAAGCATTGCATTTTAATGAATTACTTTCACGTGAAAAGGAAATTTAGGTGGTTATTCACGTTCAGTGAATAACCAGCCAAATTTCCTTAGGACAATAACTCCCTAAAACTAGCAACTAACAATTAACTGATTTATTAAATGTAAACTTATTTTCCTAACATAATGTGGAGCTAAGTCATGCTAACCTCTAATACCTTGTAAAAGCATTGTATTGGGCAAACTGAATTTGAAAAATGCTAAATAGAATCCATATAACCCATATAAAACCAAAACAGTAGAAATGGGAAGTGGGTCCCATATTTGCATATAGAATGAAAAGCGCTAGAATTTTCCATGAGGTGAATTTGCCATGACAATGAATTTTCCCAAGGTGAGTTGTTGACAGTGAATTTTCTGACAATGAATTGTTAGCGGCGAATTCTCCAAGAACCTTGTCTGCTCATATTCCACATTAAATAATCCATGAAAAACGGATATTAAATAATCCATGAAAAGCGGTAAATATAGATCAATGAATTTGAAAAAAAAAAAAAAACAACAGGGTTGGGTCCCATGGAGTCAGGTAAGGCTAACCTCTAATGCCTTATAAAAACATGGTATTGGGCAGAATGAACTTGAGCCTTGCTATCTACCAGTGTAGTACAGATCAGTGTGCTTCAACACCATCAACCTTCTTTGCAGGTCAGGACCGGATAATATTTGTTAAATGGACACTGGAAAGGTAAGCTAGTGATCAAATACATTAGACATTGTAGGGAAGGCATCTATCAGTTCTAGAATCCTGGTTTTTCATGCATCCTGGCTTACCCTTTTACTTTGACCTTGTTTTCACGTAGATAATTTGGTTTGAAATTTTCAGATGGAGTGCACTGCAAAGAGAAACCCACCGTCATTTTCATGTGCAGCGTGTAAAATTCTGAAAAAAAAATGCCGAGAGAACTGCCTTTTTGCTCCATACTTTCCACAAGACAACCCTGACAAGTTTGCAACTGCCCATCGTGTGTTTGGTGCAAGCAACATTATAAGGATGCTTCAGGTTACATCATTTTTTCATTCTGCATTCGTTGTTATTCCAAGATTTGTTGCATGCGCTTTGTCGCATTTCAAGATATGTTGCATGTACTCTGTCGTATTAGAGTTATTTTTTTCTGCACATTCTGCTTCCTTTCTCTGAATGTAACTCACATACATGTTCCTTCTGGTTTCAGCAAATTCATCATCACACTGTTATGAATGTATGAATTGTTGGTGGTGAATTTTCCATTAGATGAATTTATCATTACAGTCAATTTTTTGACGGTGAATTGTTAAAAATGAATTTTCCTAAAACCACTCCCTCTGCATGAGCTCAGACAGTCTTAGTCTTATATTAAGAGTGGTTAACTGTTGCAGGATCTTCCCGACGATCGAAGGGCTGATGCTGTGAGCAGTATGGTGTATGAAGCAAACGCAAGGCTGCGAGATCCTGTATATGGGTGTGCAGGGACTATACATCGACTGCAGCACCAAATGTCACAGCTAGAATATCAACTGGCAAGAACAAAAGCAGAACTTCTGAACATGCGTTTGCAGCAAGCGAATCTTCTCTCCCGATTCTGCACTTCAACGCCTTTCTCCCCAGTGGGAACTGAGACTGAAGCTGCACAATTAAACCCTCAAATCGAAGTGGAAACACAGCAGAACCCGTCAAAAACGAATCAGATGAAGCAGAAATCAAATTGTCCGTCAACAGAGTTGTATTCCAAATGCCTTGAAGGTGAAGCCGTACTTCCCCAGTCTGACCAAGAGTTCAATCCTCTCTTCCGTTTACAGCAAGTCTTTTCACCTTCGCTGATTGCTCAAATGCAAGCGGAAAATCCAGGTAAGATTCCGCCAGGCCGATAAATGTTCAAATTTAGTGCTAAAACAGCAGCAAGTCAAACTGTTTGATGACTCAAACTTTGACTGAATAGAGTAAGTATGATGTTTCTACGGATTAAATGATTTTATATCTAGTAACTGCGTAACTGAGTGCCCGTCAAATTTTCTTCAAAGAATTTATTGATAAGTTTAGAGAAATTATATGAATGCCCTGTCGATTCCGTCAAGCTGTTGTTATTTTGAATTTTTCAGTTAATTGATGAAATTTTTAAAATGATTTTGCAGGATTCATGTCTGATTTTGTTCGGTACTCAAAACAACTTTATCAGAAACGGTCTGAAAATTTTTCCCCTAACAAACAGAAGAATTTGTTCAAGCCAGTGCCCATCCGAGCCGTTTA
>VDFB02068878.1:0-60716 GCA_007258455.2 Sequoia sempervirens
ATAATGCAGAAATGAAAGAGAATAAGTCAACAACATATCGATCCTTCACAACAGGAGCATTTTTACCCAAGGATTCATCAATGCTTTCAATCATCTTTTCCTCATGTTGTACCGTGGGTGCATCCTGCAACATCTGACCCTGGTTAGCTACTCCAAGTTCAAATTTAGAACCACCTGTACTGACAGACATAAGAATTAACTCTTTACTTGCATTAATTACCCTCTTTAATTGCCCTGTGTTTACAAAAGAATGATCAGTCTTAACCCTGTGAGAATGTACAATATACTTAATGCCATCTTTAAACAAGTGATAATGATTCTTTTCCCTATAGAAAATAGCTTTCCTGTCATATAAATAAGGGCTACCAAGCACTATCCCACAGATATCCAGTGGAACCACATCAAACTGTACTTCATCCACAAACTTACTAGTGATTGCGAATCTTAAGTTGCATTGTTTTGTTACTTGCAACTTATCATTTTCACAAATCCAGCATAGTGGATAAGGTTTCTTATGTTGTGTAGTTTTCAATCCCAAGTTTCTTACAACACTTTCAAAAATTAGATTAACTTGAGAACCGCTATCTATGAGTGCATCAATTTTACTATTATTAGCAACAACCCTTAAATGAAAAAGCTCATTCCTTTTCTTATCTTCAGAGAAATCATTAACTGTAGAAGTAGAAGCACAACTAACAACAGAAACACTAGAAATAGGAGCTTTACCTTTTAAACCCATAGCTGTTATCTTAGTCTCATCATCTGAATCTGAACCAAGATCCATAACAACATTCATGGCTTTCTCCTTACCTTTATGTTTCTGATTTTGTCTTTGAGCCCACTTAGGCTTCAATTTTGGATGTAACTTCCAACAGTGATCTTCATCATGACCTTTCTTGTCACAATGAGAGCAAGAAAGTTTCTCATCCTTCTTAACTGTAGCTGCCTTCTTTCCTTTCCCTGTCTGTGCATTCTTAGAAATTTTCTTTACATCATTATCAAACTTATCAATAAACGATCCTTTACCCCTTGACTCTAAGTGTGTAGCTTGAATAGACACTTCATCCAAGTTACAAGGGTTCAAGACCAAAATGGAATGCCTAAGGTAGGAATGTAGACCTCCTATGTACTTCAACAAAGTGTCCTGGGTATACAAAGGAACATTCAAAGCAATAGCCCTTTTCTTGAATTCATGGGTGTACTCTTGGATAGTTTGACCTTTCCCTTGCCTAAACATTTGCCAGTCCATCATTAACTGCTGCATATGTCCTAGGGGATAAAACTGCTTCTTAAGAGAATTAACAAACTCTGCCCAAGTTAAACTGACTTTACCATGTTGTGAAATTTCTGTCTTAGTCTTACTCTCTCACCAGGTTAAAGCTGTACCTCCTAAACGAAGAGTAGCTAATTGGATCCTATCAACATCATCTAATAGGTTTTGGACTCTACAATAGACTTCTACTTGCTGAATCCAATCATCCAATTTTTCAGCATTAAGTTCACCACAATACTTTGGTAAATCAAATTTTACATCCAATTTAATTTTAGGCTTATACCCACTCTTGAAAGGATTAAAAGAAGTAGAATGAGGAGAAGATGGAGAAGAAGGAGAAGGAGAAGAGGGAGGAGAAGAAGAAAAGGGTGGATCTGGTTGCTTGTCACCATCTCCATGATGTTTCCCTTGTCTTTGCGATCTTCTTGCTTCGATGAACCTTCTTCACATTCTTTCCACTCTTGTCTCTCTTGAAAAAGAATGTCCACCTTACCCTTCATCTTGAGGAATGCTCTTCGAAACTCCTGCTCACTAATTTCTTCAGGAACCTCCATCCCAGAAACAGACATCTTCGAAAATGTTCTACGCTTCCCGATCTCAGGATTAAAGTGTTCGAGCTTGCCTTCGCCCTTCTGAATCCTGGATCTCGTTAGCATTCAAGAAAACAACTGCAATAATAGTCAACTGAGCTCTTATACCAACTTGATCTGTATAGGATCTAGACTATATTACAAAATTTGAATGCTTAATTTTTACAATGATTATTCCAAGTTAATTAGAACAAAATTAACTCATGGAAATAATTACAATAATTAAAATGACAAGGTGATAACAACATAACGAAAGAAAGTGAGCGAAAGAAAGAGAGAGATGCAAACAGAGTTTGATTTCAGAGTTCGCCATAATGTGACTACGTCTCCAGGTCTGCTCCAATGGAGTAAGACCGATCTGATTAATCTCCAAAATCAAGTACAATAAGTTACAAAATCACCCCTAACCGCACAACGCCACTTTTCGAAGTGCAGGAATGAAGAATAAAATCTCTAGCATAACCTCCTCTCGCTTTGCCAGAAATTCCTTCCAAGATGCTTGGACAAAACACCTAGCCAAAACACTTCAAATCACCTTTGAAAATTATGAGTACCCAACTCACTCACTCTCTCCCCTTTAAATACATAAAAATTGCTCAAATTGGCCTTTAACCAATTGATTTACAAAATATTCCTTATCTCTCCAAATTACATAATAATCTTTAAAAATCTTCCTTATTTGCATATAAATCTTCTAAATACCCCCTTTAATCCAAATAATAACAAATTTAAGCCCTTTTAGTTTTTTATTCACAAGCTCACATAGTTTTGGAGGTTTTGATTTAATCTTTAAAAAGATTATTGTTTGTTTAAATTTTTAAATTAGGAGAGTTTGTTTTAATTTTAAGGCAGTCAGTTTCAACTTACTCAATAAAATCAACTGACGCCTATAACAGTTAAAGATTGTTCGATGGCCCGTTGGTGATAAGACATTTTGGGAGCCCGGCGGTTCCAGGTTCCACTCCCGGCCGTCGGCATTTTTAAAACCAAACTCAAACAAAACAATAACAAAAGAAACCAAAGTCTATACATAGTAAAGCCGGCGGATGTGGTGCAACGGCCATGAGCTAAACTCGGCGGATGTGGGTTGGGGGTTCAAGTCCCATACCGGCCGATGCCAACTTTTTACTCAACAATATAACAAATGCCGACGCCGACGGAGGAACGCAGAGTGGCCACGTGTCAACAATTGATTGGCCAATGAAAACATGTCGGCGATGACTGGAGAACGGAGCTGTATTATCTATACGGTCGGAACACGTGTCGAGCCAATAGCCTGCCACGTGGCAGTGTTTGATTCGCCCATGGTTACACGTCATTGCTGACTCAAATGCTGACTGTATGTATAGACTGTACGTACTGCCACGTGTCGCACAATGGTTGGCCCGTACAATGATGACATGGATGCCACATGTCAAATTTTGGTTTGTCCATTTCACCGTCCGTACAGTACGGAATGCTGACGTCAGCATCCGTACGGTCCACCTCAAAAGTCAACTGCAAACTTTGACCACTGATAAGTTGAGCATACGATGTCGGATTTCGACGAAACAAACACCGTCAGAATCGTCTCGACAAGCTCTTCGCGATGACGCCAACTTTGACAACTTTTGACGACATCATTTTTTTGCTTTCTGGACGCCCCTTGATCCCAGTTTGACCCAAGGTTTGACTGGCCATAACTTGCACAAACGAACTCCTTTTCGCTCCGTTCAAGTTGCGTTGGAATCAAGACGTTGAGATTTTTCTAATGATGCAAAAATATAGAGATTTGGAGACACTTTAATTTCTACTAAAAATATCCACTGGATCAATAGTGAAACTACAGTGGCAACAGGCGTTGTTACAGGAGAAACTGCTACAGGGGAAGATGTTGAGGAAAGAGTGGAGTAGAACATTTTTGCTTTTGAACATGAGGGTCATATTTTGGGGTTTGTTCTGCCCTAGATGACTCTCCTACCTTCGTTTTCCCTTTTTCTTTTCTACCAACAGACCTAATTTGTACTTGGGTAGAGGGATCTAGTGTGGAGGCTGTAGGACTAAGTGCTGTAGGAGTAGATGATTCTTGCTTTGCTTCCCTACTTGTAGATTCTACTCTCTTTTTATTTTTCCTGTGTTGTGTAGGGAGTGCTCTAGGGGGCTCTGGAGGTTGCAGACCCTTATGGGAAACAAATTGTTACCAAGAAAGGGGTGATACATCCCTCAAGGAACGCTCGATAAGAATTTAATGAGGTCATGATGGGCGATAGAGTTGTCCCTACCCCTCTGAGTTTCATGGGCACAATTTTTCAAAAGGCTTAACAAAAAATCTGGAACATTGACAACTAAACCATGCCTCATATGACTCAATAGTTTAAAATGATAGGAATGCAAATAGGAAAAATGTCCCTCATAAGTCAATTACCTGAATATGAAGGTGGCATATTCCGAGTATGGAGGAGGCAGTGACACCCATTTGCATCCTTGTTTGGAAACCTCCAAGGGTCCATCTGTTGGTATTGTGAATTCTACCCTAGCAGAGACAACATCTCTCCCTGAAGAAAAAATTTCTCCTATCACCGGAAGCCCAATTACTTCTGCAATCCGCTCTTCTGTAACAACTACTGTCAAACCCCACATTGTAGCTTCTCCCTCTGAAAGAGTTCTCAAAAACTCACCTGCAGCTTCCTCATTATAGGAATCTATCCTCAGAAAATAATTCAGCCAACCGCAATTGCTGAATGTTTGAACCGCTTGAGGATTTTGTGTCAAGGGTTCATGAGCTACAGGCTCATGTCTTACTAACTAGCCACCCATATTCACAAATTATCCCTGCTGAGATTCCTGAAACTCAAATTTCTTTTGGAAATTCAAAAAACTTCTTTTGCCCTGCGTCTTTCTACCTTGTTGTCATTTTTCTTTACTTTTCCAAGAATGACCCAAAGGATAATTGCATGAAATGATTGTTAAAAACTACTCAAATCAAGCAGTTAATTGTTGTTTAGGATGAAAGCACACAATCGTATTTGGTAAGTACAAGAAAATAAAAATGTCTTAACAGTTGTGACAGTGGCATAAGAAAAAGTTGAAATGGATTATCCCCGCCCCCTACTAAAAATTTGGCATGTGTCCACACATGTGCGAAAGGATAGGCGAAGAACAAGCAATGATGACTGATATGCACATAGCAATTAATGAATAAATAAAATAAATAAACGATGTGACAATAAAAGATATCGCGTACCTTGTAATAAGTGCTTGTACATGCTGGGAAAGATCACAACTCAGCATGAAATGATGACTAGAATTGAAACCATAAATGAGGGCGGTACGACAGGATGGATGACATGGATGGGTGACGTGGAAGAAGAGGAAATGAATGGTGGTGATGGATGAAAAATGAAGAAAGTGGCTTCCTTAAAAAGGAAACCTTTATTATGGGAATGCAACATAGAATTTTAAAGAGATGCTGCAGGAGAAAGGCTGAAGCCTTTTGCTGCAGGAAGAGCAATGGTCGCATCCAAAACAAACTGCTTCATAAATTCTTCTTTGGACGCTGGCTTATGATACAACCTAAGACGATGTCCATTAACCGGTAGCTTGAATCAGACAGGATCTATTGTAGCTAATTGAACTAAACCATTATCAAACACATTTTCTATTTCATAAGGACCAAGCCATCTTGTGGTGAGTTTACCTTGATTTTCCTTGTACCTGGAGTCATAGAGCAGTGCCTAATCATCGGTAGAGAATTGCTTAGTTCTGATATGGTGGTCATGCCATTTTTTTCTTTGCTACTGGATAGCTTTAGTATGCTGCAGGAAACACTGCTGAAGACAGCTATCTAGAACATATGGGCTACTCAGATCAGAGTTGGACTGCAAAATGTGTAAAAGTAGGCCATCCTCACTATGAAGCTGGGAAAACGGATTAGTTTGCAACATCATTAGCTGAGCCAATGAATTGACTTCGTCAATTTCCTCTCCTAAATCTGGCCAAATTGGTTGAGACAAGTCTGGTTGAGGCTGGGCAGATGGGTATAAAGCCAATTTCTTTCTTGACTGACCATCAGAAATTGTCATGTCTCCTGAATGACATCCTATAAAAGCATCAGCTATTGCTAACCATGGTCTACCTAGGATGATAGGATATCCTCCCAAAGTTTCCTTAGTGGACAGTATGGTGAAATCTACTGGGTATTCCCAAGACTCAGGGATGACAATGTCATCTTCTACCACTCCATCAAGTGTTACTGTGGAACTATCAACAAGCTGCAGGACGGTAGGTGTAGATCAAATGGTTAGGATATTCAAATACTCCATAGTATGCTTGGTCATTACATTGATGGCTACACCAAGGTCAATTAAAATATTTTTTACTATCTTAAAATCAGTAGGTAATTACTTAGCCTCCAGGTTAGCCACCATCTTACATCTGCAGTCATGTTTCTTCTGTCTGCAATGTAGATAGAACTCAGCCAAGATTGTTTCAGCTTCCTCATGTTTCTTCCGAGCTTGCATAGTATCCAACTGTGTAGCCATGTTGTTTATGATATCCTGCTTGAAATCAGACAACAAATGTGTGATCTCCATCTGTGAAACTCCATTAGTAGAAGACTTTCCCACCGTGGCTTGATGACCTCTACCCTTCTTAACAATTGCTCGAGAGTAGTTGCGACATATGTTCTTGATATCATCCCAAGGCACTTGGGTTATATCTCCTCCTCCCATCAGATCCAGGGAATATATATATGTGTCACTGATTCCCCTTAGAAAAAGTAGTTTCTGAGATTCTTCATTGAGAGTATGGTCTGAATTCTTTTTTAGGGAAAACAAGAATCTTGAGATATAGTCTTCCAAGCTTTCATCCTCCTTTTGTTGAATTATGAATATATCATCACCCTTACTACCACTCTTACAATATTCCTTGTATTTCTCAAGAAATTTTGTTTGCATAGTTGCCCAACTATCAACAGCATCCCTTCCCAAACTCATAAACCATCTAAGAGCTCCCTCCTTCAAAGTAGCAGGAAACAACTTCAGCTTGTGAGCATATGAAGTGTAATCATAGCTGCGACAAAGGATGTCAAACTCAAACAAGAAAGTGTCTGGGTCCTCTGTAACTAGTCCATAGAACTTGGGAAGTAATGAATAAGGAATATTTTTAAGGTTATCATTATTTTGCTGAGCAATGATGGGGAATTCAAAAGCAGGAGGTTGATTAGGTGGATTACATGCCATATTTTCTTGATGGAGTATCAAAGCAAATGGATTTTCTTGAGGTTCTTCATCAGCATGGGCAAATGGCAATTCAACAAGCAAGTTTTCAGCAAATGGATTGATATCTTGGTCTCCTCATTCCTCAAATAGATTATAAGCTGGTTCAGAATTGTTATCAATGAATGGAAGGTTAGGGAGGAATCTTCCCAGAGCGTCTCTTCTTCTATGCATGCAATAGAATTAACTATAAATTGAAGGAATTTGAAAATGCTTGAATAAACACACTAAACTACTACTAACAATGACTATGACAGGTTCTTAGCTTGACATCATCCCTGACAACGGTGCCAAAAATGGTTGATTCCACAAAAGGATATAAAAGTCATGGCAAATCCTAACTTGGGAATTGGACGTTCCAGCAGGTGAATAACATCTTCTTATGGTCGTTCATTTACATTGTCAAACCAGGGAACGTATACTTGAAATGGAGCGGCACTATATGTGCACTAAGAACCAGTTTTAGTCACAATTTACCAGAAATAAATGCTTGGAAGGAATTCTACTTATGTTGCAGGAATGTAATGTAAAGTCTTCTTAACTTAAGCATAACTTAATCAAAGCATAAATTATGACAACTATTACTAAGAAACAAACTATGAACTGGCCTTATGCTATAGGAACAAACACAAGGATGGATTCCCGATGCTGCAGGAATAATATAAGACTGAGTTTGCACTGAAACCTTCAAGAATGAAATCTAACTTATAATCAATAGGAGATAAATAACTAACTACAGATACTCACTAAGTGGGCCCCCTTAGCAAGCATCAACCAGTTTATGCAAGAATTGAACTCAAAACTTCATCAACTTTTATTCATAAACTTGGAATCATATACATTGATTGTTCTGCTTGTAAGAAAACTAACACAAAACACTGTTTCTCATTATAATACTAACTTTAACACAATCTGTTGCTCACTCACGCAGGAGGAACACTTATTTATATTAGAAAAGAAACTAACTACCTAACTCTAACAGAGAAAGACGTGGACATAAATGCATCCTGAAACCAAGGAATAGACTTCTCAAAAGGCATATCTGTTCAACATGATTCAAAGAGAATTTAGTATTCCACTCTTCCTAGATTAATGATCATTTAGATTTCCTCCCAACAACCCAGTTAGAGAGTCTTTGCTGGAACAAATTCCTCAATGCCGTGCTGGAAATGGACTTTACTGCAGGGCCGAGATCTGCTGCACTTTGACTCATTCATGCTTCCTTCAACAACCTACGATGCACATGGTGACAGAAGCGAAAGAAAGCATGTGTGGAAAATAACACGATACACATTCATTAATCACATATTAAATCCATTTCATTATCCAAAAACCACATGCATTATATCAGTCATTCGGGAGGTCAAACAAGGCAATTAATACAGACACATAGAGATGTTAAGCTACAAGAATATAGGAATGTGTTGCTGTATGATACTACACGATTTTAGATAAAAATCCTTTAATCAAAGAGTTAAAACAACCATCAACAATAAGAGTAAGGGTATTAAAAATATATCATAATATTCAAATTATGAGCATATTTTGAGCTCATCACCTGTTCTTATCATTTTGTAGCATGATGTTTCTGGACACTAGCAGGTCACACAAACATTCGTGCACTGCGCTAACATTCCGTGACATTTTGATGTTCAAACGACCGTTTTCGAGTGCCTTTCCACTTGTTGGCTACTTTTCTTAGTGGTAACGGCCCGAGATGCCTTGTAATGGCTCATGAAGCTTCTTTTCCATCCTCTTCTCTGTTTAGAAGTGGGCTTTTCAATCTATTTGATCTTCTAGGCTTATCTCTTGAATTCTCTTCTCCTCTCTACAACATTCTCTTGTTGTTTTGCTTGAACAACTCTCTATAGCTCGCTACAACAACACTCTCAAGCTCTTACAATGCTCTTTGCAACTCTTATGGCTCTCGCAGCTCTATCTCTCTCTCTTTGGCTTCCTTAAGCCTTACAGGTGATATCTATCTTGTGCCTTGTATCTTTGAGCATCTTGGGATTTCTCACATCCCTTATCTATTGCATCTCTACTTCGTGATACAGGTTCTCCTCCTTAAGCGGGGAATGTTTTTATCACTCTTATGTTCATTTCATTTCTACTTATTATTTCTCTCTATCTATCTGGCTATCTATGGAGGTGGGAATACCAAAATGGGGGTTTGATTGTGGCAAGCCCCTAAACAACCCCAACATTTTCCCTCGATCTTATGTGTGCAGGTATTGAAGGTATTTACTTGATGGAGGCTTCATTTCTTGGGTTGTTGTAACTGTTCTCCGCCTCTCATTCTCTCACTCTATCATTTACATCTTGCTTAGCTTACTTTACTTTGTTTCAGTTATGATATTCTTTGTTACTTTCCCACGTTCTTAATAGTTCTTAGCAATATGATTGCTAGTAGCTGTTTTGTTGTTTTCTATGATATTCTCAGTTTCTAGTTTGTACGAGATGTTAGCATGCCTCTGGGACTACAATGTGTCGCACCGTCATCCTTGTTCCACACTTCCATCCTTTGGATGAGAGCCTGACAATCTATCCAGAAAACCTTTGTGATCTACTCTTTTTGATTTTGAAACTCTCGCTTTGTTCCTTGAGGTAGTTTAGGGTAGTTCGCCCCTTGGGATTCTCTTGAGAATAAAGAGACTCATGAGTAGCGAACCCCCCTTCTCTACATGATTAAATGGTTTTTTTAGGCAGTTATAATTAATTGTTTAAATTTTACCTTCTTGGACAAGTGTCGAGTAGGGGTTAATAGGGAGTGTAGACACTGCTTTTCTAGATCTACTTTTGTACGGTTATATGCTTGGCCAAGCGACGTAGACCATTGAAATAGATGGATTTATTTTTTATTATATATTTGATCTCTGCCATATCCTAATATCAATCATAGCATTTTCTCATATGATAGAAATGCATGTAGATATATCAGGCATGCACCAAATTCCATCCCGTTCATCGATTTCTTTTTGCTAAGCATCCCATGTAAGGTTGATGGTTCTTCATGTCAAGAACTCTTTGGGGAAGCGTAAAATTCATGGTAGGGTGGAAAAAGTGTCTAGACCATGTTCTCATCCTTTGAATTGTGGATAATTTATTGGATTGGACTATTGAATATTCTAGTGTTTGTGTACACTACTTGTACTCTTATTGTATTATTATGACTTGTTGGTGATGGACTACCTAATTCAACTATTGTATCATGTTAAATTTCATGTGCTTATGGTTTATGTATGGATGATATGTCATATGATGTCATGGGTTGTATGGAGTTATTTCTCATGTATTGATGAACTTGTAATTACTTCTTGTTAATATGATTAATTTGATGTTTATTTGGATTCTGAATGTTACATATGAGGATGCCAATAGATATAATTCATTGTAGTTAGAGAGGAACCTACACAATGAACTAACCCATAGTAGTTAGGTGAGGGACTTATAGAGTTGACCCAGAATACATATATTGAGTATACAAAGTCTTAAAACTTATTAATATACATGATTAGATGATTTTGATTCTATGTTAACATCTTGGGTCAGTACATGTTACACTATTTCCTCTTCATCATATTTGATTTTTTAATCAAAATATTCTATAATAATCTATGTATTTTGATATTATCATACATATTCTATACAAATATGTTCACTTGTCACAATGCGATGGATACATAATTTTTTTCTTATTGCACATACATTCTTCATATGTTTATTGATTAATTATACGCGACTTAATGAAAAATTCTACAAATGCACATAACTGCTTGTGGAACTTGATCTCCAATTTATGTGATGTTGATTATTTAAAAAAAAGATTATATGTTTGACAAATTATGTGGTAAAGTTAATGACTAGAAGTAAGGTCATTATAGGGATTTTTTTAATCTTAGGTTTTTCAATAGCATAAGAGAAAATGGGAGGTTGATTTAACAAACATATTTATCTATAACCAATCAACCATTATATTAGTAAGAGGGCCACTTATATTATTAGTGAGCTTTTGTTTTTGATTAGAGGTAAAATACGAGTTTTGAAGGGGCCCGAAACCCTTTACAAAAGAAAGCAACTGAAACAAAAGAAAACAACACTAAGGATAAATTAGCCCATTAATAGTGAACCAATAGCAAAAATTTAGCTAAAAAGGAGGACCCCAACTAGCAACACTACATATTTTTCAAAATATCTGCCACATCCATGTCGCTTGCCACAACCTTCTAAGCATCTTCCAACACTTCAGACATTTCTTTACTAGAAGCCCCAACCTGAGCTTTATTATTGTTTCTAGTTCTAGCACCAGGTCCATCCGTATTCACCTCAGTAATCAAAACATTACCCTTCTCCCCACCCTTCTCAGCAACACCCTCCTCCTCCATTACCTTAACATCAACACCGATCTCTTCAGCATGAACAATTTCTTTACGCTTCTTGGCACTAACCATAAGAGAAGTCACACCAACCGAATCAAATTTAACAACAGATTTAGACACTTATGCACCCCTCATCATAGTAGCCCAAATTTTCTCCATTTGATCCTCAAGGGTGAGGATTCTACCTTCAAGATTCTATTTCATCTTAAGAGTTTCCTCCTCCACAATGTCTGCCATAGTGTTTAAGGAATCAAACAATTCATCTATTTGGTTTTGGACAAAGGACTCCTTAACCTTACTCACCACACCCCTAACTTTGACATTAGTTTTATTAAGTTCATGAAAAAAACATTTAAAGAATTTGAACAAAATAATGGAACCCTCACGAGTAGTTCCCAACACATCAGACATTTCTTCTCCATCAATATTAAAAACCCCCTTCCCCAAAGCATCTTCCTCCTTAGAGGAGCTAACCTTATCTTGACTGACAAATAATTCGTTACCTTTTCCAGTAGCAACCAGAGTCTTGATTTTGCAGATGGAACTCGCAATCTCCTCTGCCACAACCTTTCTTTTCTTTAGCCTCTCCAATTTTGCATCCTGGGTATCCACAACAATCAAACCACCAACAACCCCAGTCTTACCTTTTTGCTGCAAGTCTGACTTAACACTTGGAGAATCATCAACAACTAAACCACCCATTATAGTGAGAGGAAAGTCCCTCTCTAATAATTGGCTCACAGTCCTTAAAACCCATTTCTTCTTGCTTCTCTCCTTTGGCTCCTTCTGCTTGGTTATAGGGGGTAGTGAAGAAGCCTCGCCATACAAATCATTCTTCTCCTTCACACCCCTACTCAGCAAACCAACAACCACCTCATCACTACAAGTCACATAGCCCTCACTAGCACACAACTCCCCTTTTTTGTCTTTCCCACTGCAGGGGAATGAGGACCCACCTCCAAAGAAGCAAGTGAATCTGGGACAAAGTCCAAATCCTCCTTCGAATCTGACTCTTTTTTCAAAATAAGTTTCCTTTTCCTCGCTTTTTTGCTGGTTGATTCCTCTTCAGAGGCAGTCTCATACTCCTCCGCTGGCTTAGACTGTTTACCCTTCGAGGTAGCAATTGGCTTAGCCACCTCAAAGGACTTCGCATAATTAGAAATAAGAAGGATTAACCCCACATGCAAAATGAGATTTTTAGGGTTTTTCTTATGATCCTTGAGACCCGAATCCAGAGACATTAAGAGATAATAAGGAAAGGAAATCCTTTTCTTATGACATAAATTATTGAGCAAGATGAAGTGGTATGCATTTACCGCTGAGAAGCGTCCTTCCAAGGTAATAAAATGCATTAGCTCTTCTGCAACATCTCCCCACAATGCCTTAAGAGAGCTTCTCTGGTAGCCTCCACTTCTCGCAATCCTCAAATCCTTAGCTTCATCCCCCTTGAAGAAGATTTGAATAGCGGTTTGAGACTCCTTTTTATCTCTAAAAAAATATTATACCATCCATGGCCAGACTAGTAATATTAGCTTTAAATTCTTCATTGACATCAAACTCCATTCTGCCCAGCTTCAACACCCTATCATTCCATCCTTTAGCAAATAGCATCGTAACCTATGGATTATTGCCATGTAATTTCTCCAGGTAAGGAGTTAACCCTCCTTTCTCCAACACCTGCCAAACCTCCGTCTTCTTCTTGACAGCTTCACACGAGAAGGGTTCTGCTCGATTTCTATCTCCACCCATGTTGACAGAGTTAGCAGAAAGTAATAGCTCAAGAATTCTAAACTCAGTGAAAGGAAACTCTGGAAGACAATGCTAGGAGTGCCCAAAATCAGTGTGAGAACTGAAATGAGGCAGAGGAGAATTAAGAACTTTGAGTTATGTTCCCTACGGCTACCAACCCCCATACCAATAGCTTGATTCAAATATGGCTTACCATCCATTCTCATAATATTCGACCATGTGAAGAAAGACATGCACGCCACAAGCCATAATGAGAACTTAAGCAAATTAAAATTGGCAATCATAGTTAATAGTTGCTATTGCCTCTATAGGGAGAGGGTCATTCAAACCCCATTCCCTAACCTCTCTAACTCTAATATTAGCGAAGTTGTCCACTAGTCCATTACCCTCTCTCAAAATGTGAGAGATGTAATATTCATCAAAAGATTTTAGAATATCAATGGAGTCCCTTATCAAAGACTCAATAGTCCAAGAAGGGGGGCACAAATTTTCAAATTATTAATGATATTCAAAGAATCACCCTCCAGCCAAACTTTCTTATAACTTTTGATTTGTGCCAACTTAAGACCATGATAGGCTGCAACCGCTTCTTCATAGTGGATTAGTGAGCTTTTGTTAGTCAAAGAAAAAAATATATAATTCAATAGTTTAAGATTTTCATCTTATAATTTTTTTAATTTATTAATAAAACTTTTGTAGCATACAATATTCTATATAGAACTTAATCTCTACATCAATGCATACTTATGTGAGACTGCTCTAATTGAATTAGTTATATATTAGTATTATTTTTATATTTTTAATTAAAAAAAAAATTAATTGATTTGAGTAAAATTGAACTTAAGTCCAACTACAATGGAAGTGCCATCCACATAACTTTCTAGTTTTGTAATGGTGAAAATTCAATACTCGTGTCCTTTCACTTATGTTTTTGGACCACTAGTTTGATTAAAGTGTCTTTTGTGCAATATCAAGTCTACAAGTGGAATATTCTTGATTTATGACCTTACTCTATTGTATTCCCATCATCGTTCATCCCTAGAAATTGGTCCCAATCTCTATATCTCCTGTTCAACACCTTATATTAGAATCATGAGTGTCAAATTGACTTGGGTTATTTATGTAGTCGTGGATTTAAACCTCATATTTTATATATCAAAATTCAAATTTAAATCTGCAAACCTTTTCACAAGTCATTGTGAGTCAACCTAACACACATTTGTATTGATTTGTGTGCTATGTTGTTGTATTTCAAGAAATTTAAATTCTATTTAAAATCATGTTGCATGCCCTAATTCATTTGCACATCATCATAGCAACAACATTGAGAAATTTAATTGAATTATCAAGACACAACATACACCATCCTAGGTATATTGCATGCTTGCATCACTATCTTTGATCTTGTTTCATTGTGCTTTAATCAATCTACTTCAGACTAAGGAGAATTTGATCCTTGCTTAACCAGTTCTCAAACAATGTCTATAGATACCACTAGACTTTAGCTAGACACAATAAGCCAAAACAAATTTGTTACAAATGTTCATTCTTTACTAGTTCACTTATGTGAATCCATATTGAATTTTAATGCTAGATGAATTCCACATGTACTTTTTAAATTACAACAATGAATAATCATTTTAAAAATCTTGAAATGTTTATTTAACCAAAATTTAAAATTTTAACACATTTATAACACCTGCAACAGTATATTAATATTTAATTTATTTAAATTCTATAAGTAAATTTACATTTATTATTCGATACATAGCTCAATGATTATTTATTTAATTGTTTAATTATGCTGAAGGCGTTTCCTTATTTGAGCTCTATGAGCTCATTTTGCCCACTGACGGTTGACAAACACAACTATGCCTATGCAAGATGGTTGAAGCACAAAGAACCATTGATTTCTTTTTGCATACTCTTTTCGCATATTTTTCCATGTTAATAATAATATCAATGGCTATCTCGAGTCTATATTAATGCAAGACGATTAAACGAATCTCAGTCGTTCATCATTTTTTGCCATTTTTTTGGTTGTTTTTCATTGTTTTTTTGCTACTTTCCCCAACGCTATTGGTTTTCGCTCCTCCAAACTCTTCCTCGCTAATATTTCCCCTACAAGGAAAAGGATTAGCGGTTCCAAATTTGGCTGAGAAGGCGGTGGATGGTATAGTTTCCCCACTCCACAGTGCATACATGATATTAAATCTCACCCATAGGATATATGTACGCTACATCTGCACACATCTCATCTCATTATATTGTCATTATCTGTTCTTTTCTTGCATCACACTAGGTTTTGCCTACTCAGATTATTTCTTTTTCATTTGCTCTTAGCTTGAAATAGACCCGTCTTCTGCATATCCCCTTAATAACATAATATTCATATTTTTTTACATATTTATCAGGGAACATAATTTTTTTTACTTTTATAATTTTACAATTAAAGTTATTTATATTTATATTTATTTTATAATTTTATAATTAATTTAATTTATATAATTTTATTTGATAATATTATTAATTTATTAATTGCATAAGTTTACTAGATTATTAATTTTATAATTTTATTCATTTTATTATATTTTTTTGATACATTCATTTTATTATATTTTTAATTTGAATTTTTTAATTCAAATTTCATATATATTCATATTTTCCTTAGTTTCCTTAGTTTATTATTTTTCAAAATTTATGATATTTGAAGTTTATAAATTTAACAAAAAAATTAAAAAAGATTATATTATTTTTTTGAATAAAAAAATTATTTCACAAAAAAAGAAGAAAGCCACTATATTGGAAAGCATGAAAATTTTTGTAACAAGATCGATCAATTTTTTTTCCTTAAATTCTCATATAGAACAAGAATCTAAAGGAAGCCTAATGCTTTAAGTTTGATGAGTTGATCATATTTTTCTCATTGCCTTGTTACCATATCTAAGAGATAAATCTCATGTTTCCTCCTATTTCAAACAATCAGACTATATTTGACCCTTTGTTTTTTCCAAGAGGTTTTTTCTCAAGAGATTTATCATGCCATGTATTGTTGGAGATGACTCATCCTCTAAAGGGATTGTACAAGGACCAAAATCCCCTCTACTTCAATGGAGAAGGGGCCTAGAGATTCTAGAAGTATAATGAATATTGAAGAATCAATTACAAATTTATATCTTTTTAAAGTGACAAAATCATTACTTCAAGCATTGGAAATTCAAAATCTAGAGTGGGCTTCGTCCCATGCCAATGGTGTTCACTACAAGCAAACAACACTAGAGGCCTCATTCTCAATATGCGGACAACCTTGATGATGTTCTAAGAGAAGAGAAAATAATTTATACAAACAACCAACTAAACCATCCCCTATATCAATATGTCTTAGAATATGTTTAAGATTTGCACGTATGAAAGTACCTTTTAGACCAAGATCCAACTTGAGGAGACCAAGCAACAAAATGTTTGCATGTTGTTCAATGTTGATCCTTGTAACATTTGAAGTTCTCTTAAGATCATAGTCCACTTTACCTTGCTTAATACAAGTGGCATTCACTTGCAATTTATTTGATAATCTTGGGCTAGGTTGTATGTAATATGATTATTGGTAAGATTTATGAGAAGATGACCTGAACAAGTCAACTTTATCTCTCCCCCTCTATCTCTACCTTGCTACCTCTCTCTCTTCTTGGACATTTATACTAGAGCTTAAATTTGACAGTCGACCCTGCCTGTCAAGCAATTTTTTTGTGACGGTCATTTATTTGAAGTTCCCTTTCAAATATTAAAGGTTGTCTATTTTAAGAAAAAATATATGTAGATTGAAAAAACATATATAGGAATAATTACATAGAAATTTTGATAGTTTAACTAAAATTTTGCCTTTCAAGTGATACAGTCTTCCTAAAATGACTAAATACGACCATCAAATTTAAGCCCTGATCCATAACAATTTCTATTTACCTTTCTATCTCTATCTCTCCATATTTCTTCTTCCATCTCTCCCTCTATCTCTACCTTATTACCTCTTCATCTCTCTCTACCCCAATATCTTTCCCTCTCTACCTCTCTATATATCATTCTCTATCTTTATCTTTCCCTCTCATTCTCTCCCTCTCTCCCCCTCTATATGTTTATTTCTCCCTCTCCTTCTAGATCTCCATCTCCATCTATATATCTATCTTCCTCTATATCTCCTTCCCCCTCTCCCTTCACCCCCTCTCTCTCTCCCTCTTTTTATTCTTATCTCTCTCTTCTCCCTCTTTCCATGTTGTAAACATAACATGAGCTGTTGGTAATGGAACTTAGTTATCTTCTTGATTGAGAGGCTTTCTTTTATTCGTGTTTGGATCCCTACTTATCATCTTCCTAATTGACCTTCCACACCTCTTCGGCGTACCCATTGCACACCAAGGTGCGATTGCTAGTACTATGAGTGATTTGTTCCATCGAAGTTTAAAATCATTAACTAGTAAATTGGTTTTGATTTTGAGAGAAATTGTTCCATACATCGACATTCTCAATTGAAAAATAAGTGTTACCTGTAATGTTTCTGCGTTACTAAAATTTTCGGGGACAGTGGCGACCGAAATGCGTACAAAATAACAAAAATCAAATTGCTTCACCAACGAGGTATGTATGGGCTTTCCTTGTACGCTGTATGTTAAGCTGTTGTTCGCCATTTCTTCTTTCTGCTGTAGAACTTTCTATACGTTTCTAAACCCTAACTTTTTACTCGCTCAAGGTTTCATGAGTAATGGTGCTCCTCCATAACATGTTACACATATATTTGCTATTGTGCGATGGAAAAAGAAAGAATAGTAAACATCCTCTCTTTCTTTCATTCACGTGTTTGAAACCCTACATATTGTGAAGAAGCGTTAAAGATTTCAACCTTAGGTTGAATTTATCTCAATTTGAGCTTAGCGAAACGCTTTGCAAGGGATGAGTGACCTTCTTGGAAGTTTAGGTTATGTGGGTGTAGATGACGATTAGTTCATTTGGCTAGTTTAAACTTTGAACTGCACCTCCTCACTGTGGCCAACATAACCTGCTGCAATGAAATGTAACAATTCTTTTCACTTTTGCGAGACCAAAATAGTCAGTAGGACCATAAATCTACTTAATGATTCAAAAATGGATCTAGTTTATCTCCAAGACTAGTTGTTTGAGTTTAGTGACTATTTGGAGTTGATGGACATGGTTTTAGCCTCACAGATGCATTTGTTTCACAGGACAAAAAACAGTACTTTGGTGGCACTGTAATGCCCCCTCTTTAATTTTATACCAGAGTGGTCTATTTGTTCCCAGCAAATTGCTCTCTACAGGCTGCCACGAAGGAAAACAGAAGCCAATCAACATTCACTACATTTCATAAAAGAAAATAGTTTCCCAGCAGGTTCGTCTGATTATTCAGGGAGCAGCGGCTGTTTAAGGAATATTTAATATTAATTACATTTAGTTGTTAATAAAAGGCATGAGAGGAGTTTCGTCCCTTGGAGGGGCAGGATATAAAGAGAGTTCAAGCAAGGAGAATTGAGGAGTAATATCAAATACAATTTTATATATCTGGTTTTATCTCCTGTGGAGCATAGACTGTCTTAATAGCCTGAGGATGAAACCCCTCTAAGCCTAAAAATTAAAGGACGAAAACCCTTTTCTTTTCTTTGCTATGTTGGTCGATGAAAACCTGTGACTCAGGCAGATTTGAAGTTATTTACCAAAGGCATCCAATTGCATTAAATTGCTGCAGATTTCAAGAAAATCAATAATTCTACAAGAACAAATATTTGATATCAATCTGAGTAGATTTTTGGATTTTATCATATTTAAGGAAAATTAAGAAAAAATATAAAAGAGACATTACGAATGGTATCAGGGCTGGATCTTGCTAGCCTATGGGATTTCCTTTCTATGCAATTTAGTAATAGAGCCAGCAAATATTGTCAAAGAGAACTTAGAAAAACTCTTACTAAACATCAATTTTCTAAAGATGAAGGGATAGAAACTCCCTTGGAAGTTGAGGCAGCAGAAACAAACGTGGTTAGTGAGAATGATGTAATGTCCCTAATTAGGATATTTCTGATTTTCGCCTTAAAAACAATAATCCTTACTCAAAATGATAATGGCTTTGTCAAAAATTATGGATTTATTATAATATTCAGAGTAATAAGTCATAGCATAATTCTGAAAATCAATAATATCTTCAATTCTTTGAAAATGCTTTTAAATTTGCTGAATTAGAGGTTTTCGTCCCTAACTCAGCAGTGGCGATATCAAGGGTTTTTGTCCTTAACTTGCCAAGAGTATTCAAGGGTTTTTGTCCTTAAAACTCTTAGTCCACCTTCGAGGGTTTTTGTCCTCCTTGATCAAGATTTGGATATTCGTCCAAACTTGATAAGAAAAATAAGGGTTTTCGTCCTCTTTAATCTAGATTTGGGTTTTCAATGTTGGTGTGAATAAATGTCTTGTACCTAGTTAATTCACTCACTAGGTAATTAGGGGACATATTTGTTATCCTCGAATTTAGTGCGCTCAATTCAAGGGATAACCCCTATGAAACTTGTCTGTTTTGTAGCCCACGTATTCTAAGCACGTAAAACGAGGCAAATTGCATTGGTCCTCGTGCGTGGTCACCCATCCTCAAGCATTAACCTTTGTTAGTTCGTTGAAATTCACATTTTAAACCAAGTTGTGAAATTTCAATTTTGGGAGTTAGAAATTTTTTTGCACATGTAGGAGCGCTGATTTTTAGCGCTTTTACATATTACATGTAGGAGCTCTATTTTTCATTGTTCTTACATATTTCATACCTTAGTCATTTTCTAGCACATGTAGAAGCGCTTATTTTTAGCGCGTTTACATATTACATATAGGAGTTCTGTTTTTCACTGCTCTTACATATGTCATGCCTTAGTCATTTTGTGGCACGTGTAGAAGCTCCGTTTTTCACCGCTTTTACATATGACATGTAAAAGCTTTGTTTTTCACCGCTTTTACATATTTTACATGTAGAAGCTCTGTTTTTCACCGCTTTTACATATGACATGTAAAAGTTTCGTTTTTCACCGCTTTTACATATTACATGTAGGAGCTCTGTTTTTCACCGTTCTTACATATTTCATGCCTTAGTCATTTTCTAGCACATGTAGGAGCGCTGATTTTTAACACTTTTACATATTTTATATGTAGAAGCTCTGTTTTTCACCACTTTTACATATGACATGTATCACCGCTTTTACATATTTTACATGTAGAAGCTTTGTTTTTCACCACTTTTACATATGACATGTAAAAGCTCCGCTTTTCACCGCTTTTACATATTACATGTAGGAGCTCTGTTTTTCACTGCTCTTACATATTTTATGCCTTAATTATTTTCTGGCACATGTAGGAGCGTTTATTTTTAGCGCTTTTACATATTTTACATGTAGAAGCTCTATTTTTCACCGCTTTTACATATGACATGTAAAAGCTTCGTTTTTCACCGCTTTTACATATTTCACATGTAGAAGCTCTGTTTTTCACTGCTTTACATGAAACTACCCAAGTCCTTTAATATGCTAAAGTGCTGATTTTTAGTGCCAAGAAGAATTTGAAGATGAAGCTTTCTCAATAACTTCAATGAATAAAATGATGGATTTCTAGCTTATTTTAGATTTGAAAGGCATCGGAAAGTCTTCAATCTCATTAGAGGAGTTAATCTCAAGAATCCTTGTCATCTCCAAAGTACACTCCAATGCCAGACAGTGATGAAGTGTATGTCATCATGAAGTTTTCATGGAGAAAGATGTTGAAGAAGGCCAAATTTTTCCTTAGATTAGATTTCCCCGTTTTAGCATTTTTCATGCTTTATGTAAATAAGTTTTGACATTTTACATGTCATTTTGCAAATGTAATTACATGTAAAATCAGAGATGTTTTCCTATAATGATGGACAACATTTTTGAATAAGTCTTTTAGGTAGTTGAGATTTTCTTAAATTTGCTCACCTATTTTTCCTAGATTTGCTCTTCCATCTCTTTTATAAATATGAGGGAATTCTTTTGTAATAGCTATCTTTTATCTCTAGCAACAAAGTGCTGCTCATTTTGCAACAAATGTAAGAAACTTTGTGTTCAACTTTGTGAATCTGAATCTAATCAATAAAGAAGGAAGTTGCATACCAGACTTTGTGTTGGATCAATTGTCTTTTGAATTTGATTAAGATTGGTGGTAATTAGTGTGTGAGATCTAAGGGCTTTGGATAAATCTATGTAGACTTTGTGTTACACTCTTTATCAGATTTATGTTTACGTTTGGTTAACTATTGATGAATGATCTACAAGACTTTGTGCTTGTAATTGTTCATGCTGTTCGTGGAATTGCTGTATCTAAGAAGACTTTGTGCTTCTAATACGACAAATGTTACATCTCACAGGATCCATCGGTGAAAAGCTACGGAACGACTTTGTGCCTTCGTGAGCTTTTCTTTCTTTCTTTTATTGTTTATTATTATCGTACCTGGTATCTCTACACTTTGCTTTGACAAGATAGAGATATTGGTATTACTGCTTTGTTTTTAGTTTAAAGTTGTGTTGAATCGGAACTATCAATCGTGAAGCATTGTAAAACATCTTCTCTGAAAAAAGAGAGAACCATGAATGTGACACACCCCCATCTCATAATTATAGTGTACATTTTGTAAATACTTATTTAGTTTTACTATAGTTTCTGTTAGTAGTGTTGATGTGTTTTTTATGCACTTTTCAACACAGGCAGTGCGTAGGTGCACTACCTCTCTTGAAAGACAATCATCCACAATCAGATTGCAGAACACTATCCCAAGGTCTCTAATGTCAGGTCTTGACAGTGCTTGGAATATCTCAGTTGTTTGATGTGATTTGCTGGAATCACAAGGCGGTCTTACGGATGAGTTACAAAGCATGGAAGTTGGGTTTGCAAATGCAGTTTCGAAGTGCTGAAAGTGAATGAACAGTGGCTGTCCACTCAAAACAGCAAGTTGAAACTCATCAAGTTCATTTGATTTAGCTTCATGGTGATGCTTTGGGTCCTACTCTAACCAAGGATTAAAAGAAACAGCAAAAGGAGAAGGGTTAAGAAAGCTATTCTAATCCTAAGCTACGAATGAATAGTAACAATGGTGGCTGCTAAAGTAGACAGGCTTCCTAAACTGAGTTTTGCTTGACCAAGAGAAACCTACAGCTACACAAAATCAGTGCAATCTTCTAAGGACTGCAGATTTTCACATCACATACACACATCATGTACATGCAATCGAACTAAGTTGCAGCAATAAACGAAAGAGGCTCAGACTAGCTTTGCAAAGTGATACATCATCAATGAACCACAAAAAGCATGAGCTGGAAGTTCATCAAATACTAAAACAACAAACACCATCACCATTCCCATTCAAGAAACTAACACTAAAACTAGTAGGGAAGTTGAACCATGCATACATAAAGAGCAAACTTAAAAGAAACACCCATAAATCATGCAATGTTACTCTCTATTGCTACAGAATGTCTTTACAACAGCTCTTCAACCCTTACAAATGAGGGGAAAGCCCCTATTTATAGTTTTCCAAAGCCCAAATGAATGGCTAGGATTCAATTACATCGAATGGCCCAGATTTGATTTACAATAGGGTTTCACCTACCCTCCATTATCTAGCAATTTAAAATACATTCTTTGTCTTTTCCCTGTTTTGTCATCTAGTGATAGTCACTGTAGCAATTTTGTCATTTAGCTGATTACCCTTTTCACTGTAGCAGAAACTGCCTAAAAGTTGTCTTCTTACTTGATGTGTTTGCAGTGTTCTTCCTTGGATCAAATGAGCCTGTCGACGATTGGCATCAATGGATTGGTGACCCCTGATTCGGGCAGGAAGCTCCTTAGAAATTATCATCATCTGGAAAAAGGTAGGAAAATGCCCTCAATGGGCCTCTCCGATAGACCTACGGAAAACTTCTTGACTCTTGCAAACACGAAGTGTCGTAAGTGCATTTATACATGAGTTAAGGAAAATGTCAGTCAAACCTACAAATTTCTTGTTAGATCTATCCATGCATCATCAAAATATCTTGATATTCATATTTGGAGCTCATTTGGGCCATAAACATTAATGCATGCTTCAAGGGTACGAGCGCCAGAGGGCGGAAAGACGGCTAAGAAAGCCAAGACGAAATGACGAAGCTAAAACAACCGGCGGCCCCCGTCAAAACAAACAAAGAAGGGACTCCCTGGATGTAAAATGTAAAAGGAGGCAGCTCAATGTTCAAAACAGCCAAGGAGGGACGGACCGAACGGCCGCAGAGGGGCCCTGCCCGAGGCGGGAAGGGAGGTGGCCGTCGATGTTCAAACACCATGGAGAGGCGGAATTCCGAAATCCCATGGAGGGCCGCTCAGGAGGCCGGAAGGAGGTAGCCGTGGATGTTCCAAATGGCCATGGAGAGGGAAAACGGCCACGAGGTCGGGCCAACGGATGTTCCAAAACAACAAAAGGGGACGGTTCAAACCACCGAAATTTAACCAAACTTTGACGAAACCTTGGTAGTTCATTTTAGCACATCAAACACATCCCGATCCAAAAAAGGGTGACCCCAAAGTCAAAAATGAGGAAACGGGAGCGACGGGGGTCCACAGATGTTTCCAAACAGCCAAGGAGGAAGGGAATTCCGGAGGGAAAGTTCCAAAACCATCGAAACTTAACGGAACGTTGACGAAACCTTGGCAGTTCATTTATGCACTTCAAACACATCCTAAAGCCAAAAAAGGTTGCCCCCAAAGTCAAAATTGAGGAAACGGGAGCGACAGGGGTCCATGGATGTTTCCAAATAGCCAAGGAGGAAGGGAATTCTGGAGGGAAAGTTCCGAAACCATCGAAACTTAACAGAACGTTGACGAAACCTTGGCAGTTCATTTATGCACATCAAACACATCTCAGATCCAAAAAAGGGTGACCCCAAAGTCAAAAATGTGGAAACGGGAGCGACGGGGGTCTGCGGATGTTCAAAACAGCAAAAGCAAGACAAAAGGCAAAAAAGGGGACGGATGACTTCATTTCTCCGCAGATTTGAATACCCCAAGTAGGTGAATTTAGGTAGGGGATTTGATCGTTTGAAGGCACATGACCAATTTGGGCTTGGAAATGGGGCATGCGAAACAAGACAGGAGCAAAGCAGCCTGTCGGGAGCGAAAAAAAAGGGGGTCCCTGCTTGCGGCGGGGCGTGTGTGCAAAACATGCACAACAAGTAGTAAGAAGGGCGCCTCCCCTTTTTGAGAGGAGAGATCATATCTCACACAGCTGTGGTTGAAATCTAGGCTGTGTAATCTATTGAAAAGGTGATTACATAATTTTCACCCAACAATATTCACTTGTTAAGTTTACGTAGGCTCTAAGATTCCTTCTAGAAGGATGAGTTGTCATTTTTAGATCTTGTCTTATCCTAGGTTGTTATGACTTAGATGTCGCATGTGATAGGATTAAGACACTTGTCATGATCTTGTCTAATCCTATCTCACACGTTGTCTTTATAAGCAAGGCTTCATATGTACATTGCCATATTCAGTGGCTTCCATTTTGGCATTCTTGCATCCTTAATCATAGCATGATATTTCTGCCATTTCTCTCTTGTGGAAGTTATTTTGTCTTGTAGGTGATCTTGGGGTGTTGAGGAGTTCACCATAAACTCTTACATGGTATCAGAGCTCTAGTATTGCAAATTTCTTCCTAGATTTGAGGGACTAACCTTGGCATGAAAGTTTTGTTGGGTGCGAGTTGGGGTCTTGAGAACCTCGCCATTGAATCTAGGGCATTAGAGAAAGTCAAATTTGGCTTTTGTTTTGTCAAAATCCGATATATTTTGTTAGATCTATAAGGGTTTGAAGCTAGGGTTTTAGTTGCCAGATCTAAAGGGTAGTTGATATTTCAGAGTAGTTTGGGTGAAAACAAACCCTGCCATCGCGTCCGGAAGGCTCGAAAACCTAAAGATCGACTACCAAATCATCATTTTTGACACTTTTAGTCAGAGGCCGAGGCAAATTTTTTTAGGTTGTACAACCGTACGGATCCGTACGTGGTCATACGGCTCCATGTAGTGATCGACGTCGTCAGAATTGTAATTGGTAGAATATTTTGCAGAATCTGGCATAAATTCAAAATATTCCTGTACCCTCCTGTGCCTGTGCCTGCGTCATATTTTTTCTGTGATCAAATCAGCCAGTCAAATCGACATTTTTGGCAGTATATTCCTCGCCTTGCATCATCTTGCATCATTGTACTCTTTTCTGTGGTTGGTCGCTATCGGGTTATCAAATTGCGAGTACTGTGGTACAATCGGCCTTTTATACTCCATAGGTCATCTATTATATTGGCAGGTGTTTTGTTTATCTCAGAGGGTTTATTATTATAAATTTTTGTTTTTAAAAAACTTTGGTTATTGTATCCACCGACCACATTTATTTGTGCATGCGGTTTTTGGAGGTGTCGGCACGGGGTCATATGACTTGCGAGGTGGGCCATGCCCCAAGGGACGTGGCCTCAGCTCCCCGCCCCCGCGCCGCTCGTGCACCACCCGCGCGTCTGTTGGTGGTGGGCTGGTGGCATATTTTTTTAAAAACTTTTAATTGTAGACGGTCATATTGGGCGACTAGGGGCTCGATTTTTAACCCCATTTAGTCTCTGACTTTTGCACTTGTTTAGTGTTGAAAGGTCCTCTTCTAGGGCTTTTTTTTCGTTTTTTCATAACTTGCAATCTAGGAGGTGTATTTTTTCAAATGAGATATTGTCAGAAAGCTGGCGCTGTAAATTTTATAGTGGTGCAGGTTATTTTTAATAATTTTGCTATTTTGTGGCATTTATTACTGGTTGAAGTCAGGTCTCCATTTATGACTCTCAAGCTCATAACTTTTTTGCCACGATTTTCGATTTTTGCAATTCTTGCGGCATTGGAAATGTATTGAGGAGCTCTACATTGCCATCCATGCACATTTTCTTGTATATGTCCAAGGTTGATCGTTATTTCAGTTTTGACCCAAAGGTTGTTTTAGAGATTACTTGGATGTTTTAACAGTTGAGAGGGTGCAATTTTGATCTTTGCACTTCATTTCAGTACTAGATCATTTATGAATTAATTGTTGCTTCATAGATTCCAGAGTTGTGCTAGTTTGCAAGTTTTCTAGTGTTCCTTGGCATCGGGTTTGCTGTTGCTTATTATAATTCCGACCTGAGTCCTTGAGTGACTCTATTATGGTTTCTAGCAAATAAAACTATCTTTCCTTGCTTGTCGAATTGAGGATTCTAGTGTTACTCCACAAGTGTGCTTCCAGTGCTTCTTTGCAACAGGTTATCTCACTATGGGGGGGCTATATGGTCTCTCTTGTAATCCTTTGTGTGGATGGAGATTATTGGATTTGTGATGGATATCATTATTGTATTATCGCTCTTTTGGGGAGGAGTTTTTTCCCACTGGGTTTTCTCCTTTTCTCCGTTTGTGAAAGATTTTATTTGCATATGTACATGGGTACCTAACACGGCTTTGTAGTCAGGATCCATTCTTGCATCTTTGCATCATTTGTATAATAATCTTCTCCTTAAGTTGCACTTAAGGGGGGTTGTTGGTGTGAATAAATGTCTTTTACCTAGTTAATTTACTCACTAGGTAATTAGGGGACATATTCACATGTCTTAGGCTCTAGGATTCCTTCTAGAAGGATGAGTTGCCATTTCTAGATCTTATCTTATCCTAGGTTGTTATGACTTAGTTGTCTCATGTGATAGGATTAAGACACTTGTCATGATCTTGTCTAATCCTATTTCACACCTTGCCTTTATAAGCAAGGCTTCATATGTACATTACCATATTCAGTGGCTTCCATTTTGGCATTCTTGCATCCTTAATCATAGCATAATATTTCTGCTTATTCTTTCTTGTGGAAGTTATTTTGTCTTGCAGGTGATTCTGGGGTGTTGAGGAGTTCACCATAAACTCCTACAATCGAAACTTGATAAGAGAAATAAGGGTTTTTGTCCGTAAATCTCTTGTGAACTTGGAAAGGGTTTCGTCCTCCCTATTGGCAAGTCACTTCCTCAAATTCAAGTTTGATTGTTTGATAGATTGATAAATTTATTGCTGATTGCTTGATTGATCTTTGCTGATATTTTGATTGCTTGATTTCTTGATGGATTGATGAGTGAATGCTTGAATGATCCCCTCTTCCCAAGAAATGATCTCTCCTTTATATCTTATTATTTAGGGAGTCACAACCTTCCACAATTTTTGCCCTTTGAAAGAGTTACAACCAGTCACCCTTAATTGTTGTCTTGAAACTTTTTAATTTTAATTAAATGCTTTTAGGAATTGCTACCAATGATACTCTTAATTTAATTTTATTTAAATGCTTTTATTATTTTAGGAATCGCTGAGAATCTTGGCACCACCATATTTACTTTGCCTATGTTATAATTTTAAGGGCTGTGATCCAATAAAAGTTGTGATTTGGTCTCTATAAATGTTGTGATCTAAAACTTAGCAGGGGCATGACAAATGATAACTGCAAATATGCAAATAAGATTGATAGGAAATTTGACCCTATGTTAGATATGATGGGGAAAATGTTAGATATGACACATAACAACCAAAAACACAGAATAATTTCGATAATCAAAATATTGAGGGCCGAGGCAAGTTTTTCAGGAGCTAATAATAAGCAAAAGGGTCGCATACAAGGAACCAAGGGTGGGTTTGTTAATAGGTCTCTATAGAAAATTTCCTATAGAGATTCAAGAAGCAATGTTTCTCACAAACTACATGAATATGAAGAAAGGCAAAATGGGTCAAGAATTGAACCTAGACCCCAACCAAGACAAATTAATCATCAAGGTTTAGATAAATTAACATTATCTACCTTTGATGGTTCTAATAAGTGTACTGCTCATGCATGGGTGCAAAAGTTGGACACATACCTATCACTGAAACCTATGATTGAGGATGACACCATCAAATTCGCTAGCTTACACTTGGAGGGATTGGCTCATGAATGGTGGTACCATGGGTTGGTTACCTAAGATCATGGTCTAATGGACACATATGATGAATTTTGCAAAAGGTTGATCGATAGGTTCGATAGAAAGGATTTTGAAGTCCATTTTAGAGAGTTGGCTCAGCTAAAACAAGAAGGAACAATGGAGAAATATTTAGAAGAGTTCCAAACTTTATTTGTAATGGTGCTTGATGTTATGGAAATAAGTTCTTTAGATTTTATTGCTTCCTTCATAGTTCTAGGCTCATCATCATTAGTAGAAAAGAAAAATACAACTTAAATTAGGTGGGATAATTTTTTTTGGTTGCTTCTTTTGCCGATTGAGCCTATTCACAAGTGGGGTATGAGTTTGTTCTTCCTCTGATTCTTTTGGATCACCACCTAAATCCTCCTCATCATTAGGTCAATCTTGAACTTTTGGTGCAGTTTTGCAGCTTTTTTTTGTCTTTGGCTCAAGTTGCACAAATGTTTTCTCATCTATAGGCTGTGAGGTCTTGGGCAAAGAAGCAAAAATTGTGAAAAATTTGCAAAAATCGGAAATCGGAAAACTTGCCGTTTTTTTCTAAAATCATTGACCCACAATTTTCAACGTGTTTTTGGCGCGTAATCTTCTTTAAATCGATAAAAAATCGTGTTAAAAATGGTGGAAAAATTGAGTTAAAAACCACGTTAAAAATGGTCGAAAAAATCTACATTTGTGACTAGAAAAAACTTGGGGTTTGAGGTAGGTTGTGACCTGTATTCATAAGCACTTGCAATCCGCAGACAAATATTAAATTTCGCCATCATTAGGGTTTTAGAACAAAAAATTTTGTGCGAAATTCTAGTTAGTTTGCATAAATTCCCCCATTTGTTCATATTTTTGAACGTTGAATTCTTGCATATTTCCATTTAGGGTTTTTGTGTAGTTCGAGATTTTTGCTTATAGTTTCCTATGGCTTCTTGCGATTTTGGACATAAATTTAGGGTTCTTTCAATTGGTTTGTTGACATCTGCTCTAATTAAGATTTTTTAATAAAATTTTGCATTCATTTTTCATTGTCATGTTTGATTTTTAATTTTTCTAATTTTGAAAATGTTTTCTAAACTTGTATAATGTAAAACTTATATCAAATTTTTAATTTATTCTTGGTCTTCCAATTAATTTTTAAATTGTGATAAATTACTTTAACTTTTTGTTTAATTAAAATAATTTGATATTTAAATTTAAAAAATAATTTTTTATTAATATTTTTTTAATTTTTTGGGCAGACAAATTAATTTTTAAATTGTATATATATATATATTTAATTATTTAAGATATCTCGACATATTTTATTAGATTTATTTAAGATATATATGCTAGTTATAATTAAGTGTCATCATTTGGGCAGACATAATAATAATATAATTATAATTAATATCTTATAACTATATTATTATTATTATAATATAATAATATAAAATAATATGATAATTATAATTGTTAATGAATGTAGCTTCGGTCAGATATGAAGGATGATTGCTGCAAGCATCATCGTCATTCATACTTGATTCGAGTTTATCTTTTACTTTGAAATATTTCTGGAGATCATATTAATCGAATTTATGAGCACTCATATAAATTCGAATTATATATATGATGTTATATTCTGTTATTGGAATTTATCTTCTCATCCGCCATCTAGTATATATGCGTTATACTAAACGAATCATTAAACTGTGTTTATCTTAACCCGCGCTCTAAAGAAACACGTCCCATGAGTGGACGTGTCTCCACTTGTGGAGACACGTCCTCTCATAAGACATGTCTCTTAGAGGCAGGGTTTCCTCACATATTTATGGCGGATCCTTCCCTGATATGCAAACATAGAAATCGGATAATGTTCTGCATTTAGCACATTGAGTATTAATAATATCTAGAAGTCGAAAACTCTGTCTTAGAATTTTGTAGAATTCTGAAACTTAGAATACATATAGAACCCTTATTCTCTCATTCTTGTGATCATATTTGTTTACAATTACATGGTATCAGAGCCAGGTTGTGTGAATCCTAAACAAATCTAATATTAGTTTGCTCTAGAAAATTTGTATTTTCTAAAAATCGAATTTACTCACATTCTTCATAATGTCAAGTGTGTGTGGCGGAAATTTTGAAGGACGTGATGATTTTATTTGAATCAAGCTGTCTATCCTTGGCGTGACTGAGTCACCTTTATTTTCTGAGGCGGCTTCAGAATAGTATTAAAGCCTTCTATAATCTTTTGGTGTATTTGTCACTACAGGCATGTATGTGTCTTTAGCTTAAAGGAGCTACGTGAATTTCTTAAGGCTATTCTATGTGACGGCTTCTTCTGAATTTTGTAACGGCTTCTCCAGATTTCTTTGAATGGGACGATTCCTTGTCTATTTGTAGCGGTTAATTCTAGTATTGGTAACGGCTCTAGTCTGACGGTTCTGACAACATCATAGAATTTGGACGATTTTCCTTCAGTGCAGGCTAGTTTTGAATAAAGATGCTTTGTGGAAATCTCATTGCTCTCGCCTCATCTTCACGTCTCTGTGCTCTACCTTGCATCAACCTCTGAAGCTGAGCGATCTCCTGTGAATGTCGAATGGGATCCTTGTATCGGGTGAGGCTCACCGGGTCTTATTGTGAAATCGAGTTGTTACTAGTAGCAATGCATCACCTCTTTGTGAAGTGAAGCCTCATCCTTGCTATGCAGCGACACTCACCTCAGTTTCTGGATACCATCATCTCAATAAATATCGTGATCTTGTCCTGACACATATGGTGCTGGAAATTTATTGCAATCAATTGTAGAAAGGTGTAATTGAAGTTTCCTTCACATGCTTGAAGGCGTCACTTCCATATCAATGCGAAGATTGATGAAAGTGTTCGGTAAACTGTGCCATGTGATCTCCAGAAGCTGAATGAGGTGGTCGAGCTTGTCCAATTTGGTATACTGGATCGTCGATATTTCCTTGAAGACCTACAGCTGGAACAAAATGATCATGAGATCTCTGCAACCAAGTACGGGATTATTTGGAATCCTATGGTAATGAAGAACCCTTCAGAGGCAGATCAGAATAGAGTATTAACATGTCTCAATTTGTTCTTAAGTTTCTTAAGTTTGCCTCAGGAACTAACAGCTGTTGTATCATAGAATTCATGGGTTGAGGCCTGTTGTTGTCACTCCATTCAAACTTTGAGTTTGCGAGCACTACTATTCAAGCAATTTATGTGTGTGGCAGAAATGTTATCTTGCTTGGAGGATCTCTATTGATATTGTGTCGACAGACTATCTGGAGACCTGTTTGTAGCTCTTATGTTCTACAGAGAAATTGAAATTCGTGAAAGCTAGAAGGCATATCAAGCATAAGTCCTCTCCTCAGGAAATATGTGAGAAGGAACTATTGTTTCTACAAGCTGTACTGAGTAGAGTCAGCATTCAAGAGCATATTTAATGCTCATATGAGTGGATCTCAGGAAGCATTCAAGTGTAGCACTTAAGGAGTTTCTGTTTTTTAGCAAGATAAGTATTCTTTTGTGTACACTTAAATTCATTTTCTTTTGAGTTGAAAGTCAGCCTACTGAGTTGTGCAAATTTGACACTGGTTATATGTGTTTCACTGGGATAAGTTAATTGAATCTTATTTTGTGTTGTTTGGTCATCGAGTTTATGCAGTTTAGATGATGATCCGACACAATGTTCCAGTCCCGTGAAGATTTCAACTCCAAAGCTGTGTGATCAGTTGCAATCGAAGTCGAGTCTGCATTGAGAGCAGCAGTGATCGACGCCACTGTAAAGGGCGGAGAGAGCAGATATTGTGATCGTTGATATCAATCCCTCAGTTTCTGCGTACAGAATTCTGACTTCTTTAAGATAAGTATTGCATGGTTAATGTTCATGAATTGATGTATAGTTATTAATTCATGCTATAACATTGAGAGAGTAAATCATGCATGCTTCTAGCAGTGGTAGTTCTCTTCGAAATAGTTGAGTTATATGAACTATTAGTAATCTCTTCTTAATGTGCATTAGGATGGACCAAGAGATTGCTTTCAAGAGAAAAGCGTGAAGTCACAACTTACAGCCATAGGACTGAGTACTTGATGGCTAGAGGGAGTTCACTTCCAAAAGTCTTCTTTGCAATCTCTGAAGCAGGGATCAAGAGGGAGTTTTGTAACTCACTGAGAAGAAGTAAAGATTACTGTATTGCAAAGCTAGGTGCTAAATCCTTAGAAGATCCCTTCAGCTGCTGAGATCAGAACTGCTCAAGACTGTCATCTGGATTTGTCATTGGTAGCTCCGCAAACCTATTCAGAATAGTGAGATCTGGAATGAGGTCAAGGAGGACTATCCTGAACTCTCTACAGTACCAGAGGTGTGCGCTGGAAAACATTTATCTAAGTCAAAGTGTTGCAGGCAATCTTGGGCGAAGAGGTTAGAAGGTTGATGCAAGTGCTTGAAGATTCAGAGGGAGCTTGCTGAGCCTAAAGAAGATGGTAATCTTGTTGCAGCAGCTAAAGGTTGGAAGATCCATCAAATGGATGTGAAAACTGCCTTCCTGAATGGAACCATTGAAGAAGAAGTCTACTTGGAACAGCCTGAAGGTTTTGTGATACATAAACCTGACTCACATGTATGCAGACTGAAGAAAGCCCTCTATGGACTTAAACAGGCTCCCAGGGTCTGGTATGAAAGAATTGACAGCTATCTCTTGGGATTAGGATTTTCCAAAAATGATGCTGACTCCAATCTCTACTTCAAGGTAATCAAAGGTGATATGCTTATAATTATTTTATATGTTGATGATCTGCTAATAACAGGAGAAGATCACCTCATTGCTCAAGGGAAGCAGGATCTAATTCCTGAATTTGACATGAAAGACTTGGGCATTCTACACTACTTCCTAGGTTTAGAAGTATGGCAGAAATCAGAGGGCATCATTCTAAACCAAGGGAAGTATACTATGATATTCTGAAGAGGTTTGGAATGTTGGACTGTAGACCGATGTCTATACCTATGGAAACCAACCTTCACAAATTAAAAGAAGCAGCAGCAGATTCCAAGTGTGCAGATCCAACCCTTTACAAACAAATGATTGGATCCTTGATGTATCTGGTCAACACCAGACCTGATATCTGCTATGCAGTGAATGTTCTCAGCCAGTTCATGTGTGAGCCAAAGGAAATTCACTTAATGGTGTGAAACATATTTTGAGATATCTTCAAGGCACTATTGGATATGGGCTTCTTTACAAGAATGATCAACTAGATCTACATGGGTACTGATTCAGATTGGGCCGAAGTGTAACCGATCGAAAAAGCACATCAGGATGTTGCTTCAGTTTAGGATCGGCTATGATCTCCTGGATTTGCAGAAAACAATCTTCAGTTACAGAGCTCAACAGAAGAATACATTGCAGCCTCAATGGGAGCAAGAGAAGTAGTTTGGCTTCGTAAATTGCTTGTGGGACTCTTTGGTGAGCCCTTGAATCCTACAATTATTCATTGTGATAATCAGAGTTGCATCAAACTCTCTGTAAATCCTGTCTTTCATGATAGATCTAAACACATTGAGATCCCCTATCATTATGTAAGAGATATGGTGGAAAAGAAAGTAATTCAGTTGGAGTATATTAGTACAAATGATCAAACTGCAGACATTCTCACCAAGCCTCTCTCCCGAATCAAGGTGGAGCACTTCAGGAAGAAACTTGGTATGGTTGAAATGTAATTTGTTATTTATGTTTGAAATACAAATTGTTTATAAATTGTACTAATATATATAAAGATGTTTAATGTGTAAACTCTTTTGTCATGTGTGTGACTCCATGACTTTATGGGCCTACTCCCCCTGTGTGCATTATTGAAAGGTGACAATCTTTCTAATAATGAACACTTGTAATTGACATTGTAAAGTGACGACTCTACAATGATTAAACTATCATGATAGATATCATGTGACTTGATATTAATGGACATGTCATGATAGTATCTCTTATTGATATCATGGGACTTGATATCATTTGTAGATCATTATGATCCTTAAGAGATAATCATGGTGGATATTTATATCCGTGGATATGCCATGAATTATGGTAGACATCATGTGACTTGATGTCAGTGCACATACCATAATAAAGATATGATATGAAGAATGTCATGTGACTTGACAATTTTGAGAAATCATACCATGTCTTAGATATCACGTGTTAAGGTGATATCTCTAGTTATTTGATTTGAAATATCTTCCCTAGCTAAGAGGAAGTGTTAATGAATGATAGCTTCGGTCAGATATGAAGGATGATTGCTGCAAGCATCATCATCATTCATACTTGATTCGAGTTTATCTTTTACTTTGAAATATTTTTGGAGATCATATTAATCGAATTTATGAGCACTCATATAAATTCGAATTATATATATGATGTTATATTCTGTTATTGGAATTTATCTTCTCATCCGTCATCTAGTATATATGCGTTATACTAAACGAATCATTAAACTGTGTTTATCTTAACCCGCGCTCTAAAGAAACACGTCCCATGAGTGGACGTGTCTCCACTTGTGGAGACACGTCCTCTCATGAGACGTGTCTCTTAGAGGCAGGGTTTCCTCACATATTTATGGCGGATCCTTCCCTGATATGCAGACATAGAAATCGGATAATGTTCTGCATTCAGCACATTGAGTATTAATAATATCTGGAAGTCGAAAACTCTATCTTAAAATTTTGTAGAATTCTGAAACTTAGAATACATATAGAACCCTTATTCTCTCATTCTTGTGATCAGATTTGTTTACAATTACAATAATTAATATCATTATTATATTATTATATTATTATTATAATATAATAATATATAATAATAGAATAATTATAATTAATATCATTATTATATTATTATAATATAATAATATAAAAATAATTATAATAAAATTAAATAATTTTAAAATAAATCATGCGTGAAAAAACTCAGGAATGCGAAAACAACAAAGAGCAAGAAAACTTTGAAAATCCTGCACAAACAATGCGAAAATGTGAACTGGAAGCTCATAAATCATACCAAACGATTGATCTTACAGATGAAGCGATGGAAGATTTAGGAATGCTTGAAGATCTAGCAGTGATATGTAGATTTATTGGCTCTAAATGTGACAAAAGCAAAATTAGGGCTTGGGTTGCTGAGGCATGGAAGACTTAGAAAATTATTAAATTCCTACCTAAAGGATTCTTTATTGCTATATTCATCTCAAAATAAGAAAGAGAAAAGGTTTTACAAGGGGGATTGTGGAAAATGGAGGGACACCCTTTATACACGCAAAAATGGCATCCAAACTTCAATCCGATGAAGATGAATCCTTATGACCACCTTGTCTGGATTCGTCTCTACAATTTGCCCTTGGAATATTGGTCAAAAGGTTGCTTAGAAAAGATCGGGCGCTCTTTGGGGACTCTTATGGGTATGGATGCAGAGATTCATTGAAGAGGACTCATTCATTTATATGCCAGAATGCAAATTGCGGCAGTTAGATCGATACCAATCGAAGATCTTATTATGTGTGGAAGGAGAACACTAGATACAATCTATAGAAATTGAGGAAAATAAATATTTCTGTCTTAAGTGTCGAGGCAAAGACCACAAGGAAAAAGATCGCAACAAAAACGCTTCTGGGAAGAATTCCAATAGGAAGAAATCATCGAAAATGGAGTGGAGACCAAAAACAAAAGAGATTACCCTTGAGTGAATTACTAATGGAAACCCTAAACCATCATCTTCCACATAGAGAAATGATCCCTCGAATTCATACATGAATGCTGCAAAGCCGATTATTACTAACAAAGTTGATTCAATGGTCAAGATGGATTTAAGAGGGAATAATAAGACTTCGACCAATTTAGAACCACATTTGGAAAAAGATTCAAGAAAAGATACTCTGGTCAAGTTTTTAAATAATCAAGAAGAGGTCCTGAGCTTTATTAAAGAAGAATCAAAATTTGAAGAATTAATTACAGACAAAGATTTCGTGGAAACAGATGAATTGGGAATTATAGACCCTAGATGATCAGCCAGACTGGTGCCAAGGCATTGGGCAAAGCGAAAAAGGAAAAGCCTGGAAATCAAATAAGCAGAAAGAAGAGGAAGCAGTTGACAAGGGCTTGAAGAGTTAGTTTTTGATATCCAAGGGAGTTAAAGCCTCCCTTGGAGGGAAATGAAGATCTCTTCATGGAATGTCAGGGGCTTAAACGCCCCTGACAAGGGATGCTTAATCAAGCGTCACCTAGAAAAGATATCAGCAAATATAGTACTGCTTCAGGAAACTAAACTAAATACAGTAGAGGCAGAGAAATTTTTGAAGGGCTTTTTTCATGATGCCATTGAATTGGCTGATGGCATCACAATATTATGGATGAATATTAATATCACAATACGTTTAATTCTACACATGCTAATTGGATGGGATGTCGGGTCTTCAATTCCAGTATGGAGTATATGGTCCCACTAAAACTGAGGACAAAAAAGAGACATGGGAAGCGATTAACAACAAAGTAAGGCTATTGGGTGATCAGTACCGACTTCAACACAATCATTGATTTATTTGAGAAGAGCGGGGGACTCAGCAAAGTCAATAGGAATATCCAGGATTTTAGAGACTTTGATTTGGGGCATAGACTGCCCGACATCCAACAGAGTATTACATGGACTAATCATAGATCAGGCTTTACAAACATTTTAGAAAGACTTGTCTTTTTAATATCAACTAAATGGTTGGATAAAGCATAAATGGAAACTTCTATCCTCCCAATTTTGGTATCAGATCATTTCCCAATTCTTATGGAGATGAAAATAGGAGTTAAATCAACAATAACTTACTTTAAGAAAACATGTGGTGGAGAGATAGAGTCCCTTGCCTTCTATAGAAGCATGGTCAATGTTTTTGATAAGGAAAAGTAGGTTTTGAAGGACCCCCGAAAGAAAGGAAGTTGCTAAAGAGAAAGAAACATAAGCACCAACAGCTCAAAAAAGTCAAAAATGCTGACCACTAGATAAACTGTTAGAAAACCAGCACACAACGCTGGCAAATTATCAAGAACCTCGAGTCCAAATTACTAGAGATGACTATCATGCATCTCTACCACTTCCTCAAGTTCCTGGAACAAAATGGCCGCCCTTTTCTTAGTCTTGCTCCTCGTACGTAGGCAAGGGCCAGCATCCACATCCTTCTAAATTAGGTTCATTTAATCTCAGCTATTGCCTCCTCATGTTTGCCAAGGTCCTTCTAAAACGTTCAATAGGCAAGACTTCAGCATCATTGAGTTCATTCTCCAATTGTGAACTACATTTTCCAAGGTAGTCAGCCTCTCCTCATGATTTTTGCCAAGTTTGTCAACATCAAGAGCTAACTTATCGAGGATCACATTCATAGTTTTGACCTTATCTCTCACCGACCATTCCCTTTGATTGTACTTCACCAAAGCCACACAAACATCCTGCCAATCTTTTATCTTGGTATTAAGCTCCTTAACCTCCGAAAAGGGCCATTTCACAAGAGAGAGAAGGTTTCTAGTGCCGTCCTCCACCATTCTACAAAAAAGATCCATGTTGATCTCCTCCCAATTGATCGGCACTGCAATAGGATTCAACATTCTCATGGGGGTCCTTCTGATCCCACCCCATTCCAAATCCTTCTCCACAGGAGAGCCTTCAACATCAATTACCTCAAATTTCATGCCTTTCTCAGAGATTTTTGGTATTCTCTCCCGCCTAGCCTTGTCTTCAACCATTTAACTTGCTCATCACTCTTGCAAACAGGGGTCTCCAAACCACCATGGCTAGGAAGAGCCATCTGAGAATTCAAAGCCCTCACCTTCCAAAACATTATCCTTCTGATCACCCTTCTTAAACATTCCATTGAAACCCCTTGACACAAGGAAGAGGGGTCTCCACTACTTTCAAAGAGCTTCCCCCGACTTAAGAGCACACTTCTCCTTCCTAGGGCCCCCTTCTTCCCCTTCAAACTCTTTTTAACAGTAGGACAACAACCTCCTTCATTTCAATATCTATCTCATATCCCTTCGACCAAGTCAAGAGGCCTCCTAATCATCCTCCACTTCCCCTCAGTCTCCAATGACTCTTCATCTTTAGAATTTTCCTCCTCATAGTCATCATCCCACTCCAAACCGACCCACTAGTATCATAACCATACATAATCTCCTTTTTACCAACAAAAGAGAACTTAGGAATCTTAGGAACAACTTCAGTTTAATGTGGTCAATTATAAGTTTCATAAGGCCTTCAAAGATTGCCTTACTGGGGTTCTTTCTGTGAGCAAGTCTTTCAATTCCAAGAAACAAGCAAGTAACAGGGGAATGAAACCAGAATGTTGAGATGGAAATGATTAAGCAACATAAAATGACAGCCATAAACCATAGAGTACCTTCCCCCCAACGTGAAGAATTCATAATCGTGAGGGCAACATCTCTCCAGAGCGGTTTGATTGATTTCTGATCATACCCTCTAGTACCAATGCACCTTAGCCTTTGTTGCCCTTGTCTTTAAGAAATTAGCTAAAGCTGTCTTAGACGCCGCCCGATCCCTATAGAACTTCTTGCCCTTAGTTGGAGTTCAAAACCACTTAGAACAAAGAGGAAGCCCTAAATAGGTAGAAGAGAGATCCCCCTATGCCACATTCCAGATCCATAGCAATCCTCAACTGGCGATGCTCCGAAGTATTAAGAAAGAAGATAGTGCCTTTAGGCAGACTCACCTTTTGACTAGAAGCCGCCTCAACTCTTGAAGAATAAGGCGGATGGACTTGGCCGTAGCAACCGAAGCTTCAGCAAGAATAACAGTATCATCCACAAATGTTGATGCGAACAACAATGCTGAAGCGAAGAAGGATAAAGACCTCTGAATAGCACCATTAGAGACCGCCTGAAGAAGAAATCTGCCCAAAGACTACACCATAATGATAAAAAGGAAGGGAGAATAGGATCTCCTTGTCGCAACCCACGAGAACTTCTAAAGAACACAGAAGGCGACCCATTCACCAAGACCGAAAAGGATGGAGAAGAGATTAATTGACCAACTAGTTGTAGAACCTGATTCGAGAAACCAAACGCCTTCAGGATATTACATAAAAAATGCCAATTAACCCGATCATAGGCTTTCACCAAATCTAGCTTCAAAATGAGACCAGGCTTCTTATTAACCTTGAGAGAGTGGATGTTCTCATGCACCGTAAGCACCGAATCTAAAATCTGCCTCCCAGGAACAAAACCATTTTGTTGAGGAGAGATAATACGAGGAAGGATCCTTTGCAGTCTAGAAGCCAGAACTTTAGAGAAAATTTTATAAATTGAATTACTCAAGCTGATGGGCTTGAAATCACTAAGAAGCAAAGCTCCAGGCTTCTTAGGAATGAGCATAATAAAAGTAGAGTCAACTCCTTGAGAAGCTGCCTACTACCAAAAAACTCTTTAGTGGCATTGATAACATCCTTAACAATAATATCCCAGTAGGTTTGAAAGAAGAGCATAGGAAAACCATCCGGCCCCGAGGACTTATTTCTTTCAAAGGAGAACACAGCCTACTTAACTTCGTCATCAGAAGGAATACTTGACAAACCCTTGTTCTCCTCCTCCGTCACCAAGTTAGGAATAACATTAAGAAAACTCTGATGGCAAATAGGATCAAGAGGACGATCCATAGATAGCAATTCCTCAAAGAGCGAGCGGGCAGCAGGTCTAATTTCATCATCCCCCTCCAAAGAATGGTTATCAACAACAATTTTGGAAATCCTATTAGAGGATCTATGCTTGCAAGTCATGAGATGAAAAAAGCGGGTGTTTTTATCCCCACTCTAAAGCCAAATAGCTCTAGACCTTTGCTTCGAGAACTCCTCCTCCTTAGCCACAACATTATGCAAGTTGGCTAAAAAGTTACTTTTCTCTTGGAGAGTAGACTGATCAATACCACAGGTCTGAATTCTTTGTTGCAAGATATCCAACTTGGCCTTAATTTCAGATTTCTCCTTAAAGATATTACCAAAAGAGGATTTATTCCATTGGATTAAATTCTTCTTAACAGAGGCAAGCTTCTTAGCAACTTTATACATTGCAGAGCCATCAACATTAATATTCTACCAATCAACAATTTTGGAACGTAAACTCTAGTAAACTCTGCCGAAGCACTTAAAAGTTAGCAATTATTCAAGGAAAACCCACTCAGCATGAAAAAGGCCTAAAAGAACAACGGAGACACACATCTCTGCTGGTTTTTCCAAGTAAAAACAGTGCCAACTTAAGATAAAAGTGGCTTAAGCCTAGCGAAACCCTGGCTAAAAGCAATGGACAGTTTGACTTAAATAATACAATTGTGTACATGCCTAGATTTATTGCATATCATAGTTAATATTCCTTCTATTCTACTACCAACATGTGACTCTTCTCATATTTAGGGTATCATCCAAGATAAGTTTGCCGCCCATCCTCTATGCCTTGAGACTATCATCAGGCTTACTCTCTACGTCCATAGGCTTCAATCCATAAGAGATTTGGCTTCGGGCCATGAGAGGTATTTGTACTTAGCTCTTTGTTCTTCAAAGAGGATTGCATCTTTGGACTCCACTTGACATTGACATTGTTGATATTTTGAGACTAGCTTGCTCCTTATATCCATCGGCGTCTCTGTTGATAGATTACCTCCTTTCATGCACTCCTTGGATGCTCCTTGTCAACTCCTTCCCTCAAAGGAGGTCATCATTTAAGCTACCAGAGAGAATATCTATAGATAGTACATCCAGGTCACATTGACCTCTCTCTTGAGCTGCTCAACTCCAAGATTGCTTTTTATGCAGAGCATTTCTAATGTGGACAAGGATTTGGTTGCCCAACAATAGACAAACGAATCCAAGCAACCACATACCAAAGTCAGAAATTTTGCAACAGCAACCAGCAGGAAATAATATCAAGTTTTAAAAAACAGGAAAGTAACTACATTACAATGATTTAGAAAACATAATTAATTACAGAATTTCAGATAATCATGGCAATTTTCATCCACTATTGTCATCAACACAATAACCCCAACACTTCACAAGGATGCAGAAAATTTTGAACGTCCTATAACAGCATATACTCTTTTTATACAATCTTCAACAACTGATCCAGGACTGCCAAAACATTTCAAAGTTGCTGCCTAAGGGCACACCGCAAAACCCATTCCATCACATCTAGGTACTTTTCAAGAGAACCAATGTGAGGAGGATGGAAACTTGATATGTAATGCCTCTGCCAATGCTAGTGATAGTCTCATCCTCCATGATTCCTTTGCTTTATTTTCCTTTTTATTAACATCTTGAATTCTATATGAAAAATGGCCTCTTCATGACTCCACTATTTTCCTCATGAGAACAACTGTACCAAATGGAAAGGAGTAATCATTGAAGTTGATTGTGACTAAGTGGAGGCCAAAAATAGAAGATGCCAGTTAGAAGGTTAATGCAGCCACAGTAGGGTCTCATGTTCTAGAACTGCTGAATTCAATATTCACAATTTAATTTTATGCTCCCAACTAATAAGGGCAATTTCGTGGGTCCCACTGGATCAAATATTTTTTTTGATAAATATCCTTTTTGTAATCACCTCAGCCATGTGGTTTTCATTGGGGCCTACACAAGACCATCACAAAGAAAAGAACCTGCAAAACAACAAAAAGAAACAGAAAATAAAGAAAACAAAAATTGTTAGAAATCTTTTTTTTTGGGTGTGTAGGATTGCACAAGCCCTAGAATGCTCCTGCATCAATTTCTCACAAGTGATGGATGGTATATTGTCTTCACTATCTCCATTGCCATTTGTTCCTCAAGTTAAAGTTTCCCCTTGGCCAATTGAGGGTGTGCTCTTACTAGCGATAAGTTGAGACTGATCATCATATTCTTTGCCAAGATCAAATATAATGTGTTTGCTCCCTCTAGGAGGTAGAGACTGAGGAGCACTTCATTTAAGATGTCCCGTTTACTATGAGATATGGAGAACATACCACAATCTCTACAGAGACTAAGGCAACACTCTAATTACTTTCTTTATCTAGAGTAGCGACGCTTGGCCCGTTATCTTTTGGAGGCTGTGACCCTTCTATGTAAATCCCCCCAAGGAGTCCCTACTAGCCCTAGAGCTTGTTAGAACCAGAAATTTCATTCAAAATTCTAAGGTTTTTTATCATGAGAAATAAAAAAATTCCCTTAGTATTTTCATAAAAAGTCACATTTTCTCATCCATAAGGTTAACACAGCCTTTTACCGCCATATCGCTACCATATAGTTTGCCCATATAGCCCTTATATCATACCTCCTTACTGTGGCCTTTTGCAAAATGACCCGTGGTAGCACGGTAAAAGGGAAAGCACTATAGTCTTTTACCGCTATACCGAAGAAGGTTAAAACTTAGCCCACGGTATAGCGGTGTAATAATCAATAATACAAGGAGATCGTCATACCACAAAGGATTGGAGTGCGGCCCGCGGTAGAGCGGTGTAGGAAGGAACAGTGATAATAGTGGGAACCGCTATATTGCGGAGGGTTAGAACAGAGCCCGCAGTAGAGCGGTATACAAGGTAAAGCACTAAAGAGACCCCGTGATACCGTAAGGAAGACTAAAGGGATGTGTGGTAGAGCGGTATGATAAGACAGGATAATACTATGTACCATGGTACCGCGGGAGGATAAAAGTTGATGCGAGGTAACGTGGTAATCGGCCATTGGAACATTTAATGTGGGTCAATCACATCAATCAGCTTTGAAATATGAAATTGAGCTCAATATGAAGGATTTGAATGATGAAGAATTTAAGATTGGAGAATTAATGCGGTATGATGTGAAAATAAACAAGGCAAATTGAGAATTTTTCTTGTTCGCGGAAGCAAAAGCTAAGACAGGCGAACTCAAGGTACGACAGTGAAAGGAGTTCAAAAGGGCGAGCTATATACTCATTGAATTTTAACAATGGTGCCAAAGAAAACAGAAGTAGGAGCTAAGAAGGAAGAAAAACCTAGTTAAACTTCTTTACAGTCGCCATTACTTGCCTTGCTACCTGGTTCAGTTGATAAAGGTCCAAAAAGGGTCTTCAGGGATTTGGCTCAGGGGTGTAGGGATCCTGTTATTCCACAGTCTGGTTGGAATTTGTACTAATACTTTTATTGAAATAGGAATGAGATGGTCCCAGCGTCGAACCTGTGGACTCTTGACTTAGCTAAATTGATAGTTCCAAATGTTTTTATTGATATTGAATTAATTAAAGCCTTGGTTGATAGATACCATGCCCCAACGAAAATTGTAAGGCTCCCAGATGGTGGGTGTTTAGTAGATGTTTCAAGGGAAACCATTATTGAGTGTTTTAACCTGAACAGACAAGCTGTTACAAAAGTGGATTTGGGGAAATTGGAGCAAGAATACAAGAGGTTAAGGAAAACTTATAGGAATGATGAGCTCCCCCTGCACATGAAAAGGGGTGATAACAACAGAGTACTTCCTATCCCCTCCTTGAAAGTAGAACCTTTTCCAGTGTCTGATTTTCAGTTTTATTTCAAGAATACATATCATGCACTATGTCAGATTCTTGGAGTAGATGCAGAAGACAACATGTCAATAGGGTTGATGAGGATGGCCATGATCATCCAGCATTCGGAATCGAATGTTGAATTTGATTTTGCTTCTATAGTTGAGGAACAAATTCATGAAGGCTTGTTGCAAGTTAAAGAAGCTAAGGCTCCTATGTCTTTCAGGAAATATTTTTTATTATGTCATTTGATTTTGTATCAGAATGAAACAAAATGGACCAGGGGGATGAAACTATGCACACCAGAAAATGGATTTACACTCTCGGTACAAAATTGGTGCTATATTTGGGGTAGTAGGTGCAAAGAAAGTGATTTTGTTGTGTTTAGAGATGATTTTGTAGTCAGAATAATTGCTGCCCTTGGTTTTCCAACATCGAGATTGCCTCAAGTTTTAATGGATGTTATGAGACCAATGCAATATGTTGGCGTTTAAATTAGCACCTCTGGAGTGCTGATTGTAAACGTTCAGCTATTTCAAATGTTTTGCAACACTTCTTCGTTATTTAAAGAGGAGAAGTCCCTCTCTGCTGGGAGCAATGCGTAGGGAAGGGAAATGTTTAACTAAGTTCCTATCTTTTTATGCTTCAGCGGCAGGACACAAGGGTGCACAAACACAATGCGCCGTAGCTAAGCTTTTCTCTGGTTTCTGCAGATCTTAACTACGACTAACTAGCTTCTATCTATCCAATACCTTCAAGATGAACAGAGCATGAGGGTAAAGGAGCGGGAATGGGATGGTTGGATCACTTGAATTCACCGTCTCCAGAGGATATGACCGAGGCTCTGAACTCTCGGGTATACACCGGGATAAGGTTGGTACAAGCAAACACTCTACACGGTAAACTAGATCTGAGATCTGCCAAGGAGGAGGGACTCCTATCCGAGGTATGAGCTTAAGAAATAGTTTACTAGAAACAACAAAATCACGATGCCTTGGCCAACGAGCTTGCTAAGGAGGAGGGACTCCTATCCGAAGTATAGCTTGGAAGTCAACACATTAAACAACATCAAACGACAACTGTCAATAACAAATATCCAAGGAGGAGGGACTCCTATCCGAGGAGGGAAATGAGACAACAAGCTATTAAACACAAGACGTAGACATAACTTCAAATAAGATGATCAAAATGCAAGTGCCTTCTGATATTCCTCTTCAATGCTTCATCAACGAATTACAAAAGTTGGGAGAGCAAAGGCACGAAATCATGCACAATTACAATCAACCAACGAACTCTCATCCAAGAGTGAACAAATATTCGCTTTCAAAGTGTTGGCAACAATGGCGCAGCAATTTTGCATAGCAAGTAAAGGTTAAACAAATAATGAGCCCAAGGCTCTTATTTATAGGACTCAAAGGAGTGGGCAACCCCAAAATCTCCTTGAGTTAACAATGAGTTCTTGCCAATCAATTAGCAAGATTTATTCCTAAATAGGGGGAACAAGCAGTTAACTGGAAAGCTACTTCAGTTAACTGAAAGTCAACAAAGAGTCAACTAGAAACTACTTCAGTTGACTGAAAGCAAACTAAAGGTGAACTTAAATGTAAAGTCTCCCTCCAAAATAGACATCCACATTTAGTGGAGATCTAAGATCCACAAATCATGGAAGTCAATTAGACATCCTTAATTAGTGGGATCTGACAATGCATGATTTAAGGAAAGTGGAGTTAAACTTGGAAAGAAGCATCAAGTTAACTCCAACTACATTTAATAGCATCTTGAGTTGACTTGGAAAGAAGCGTCAAGTCAACTCAAGTCTCATGAATGCCACTTGGAGGATGTATGGCGTCCTTTTCTGGTGCATTTATAGCTCGCCATTAATCAACAGTGTCTCAATCCATTGATTGACTTCATCGGCTTCCGGGGAGTTAATGCTCTGTAGGATGATGACGTGGCGTCGGAGCATGACCTCACCCGTTGTGAGCTGATTTCCGAAGTCAATGCATTGAGATGCTGCCTCTTCTAACTTGGTCGATAAAGCTGCTACCTTAGCCAGCTTACAACCCTCTGGATCGTCAAGAAAGGTGCTGCGGATGACATCCCTGAACTGGTTCTGTACAGTCACCAACTCGACGTATTCTCCTCCCTCACGCTGATATTCCATGCAAGGGAAAGATATTACCAACATTCTTGCGAAGTTGATAATAGTGGCAACCACCCTTCTGTAATCAATCAACTCTACTGAATGAGCGTCGTAGGCTTTCACCTTGTACGCCAATTGTTCCTTCCAAGCAAAAAGATGTTGCTTGTTTTCCTCAGAGTATACTGATTGATATGCTAATTGCAAATCTGCAATTGTACTTTCGTCTTCAAGCCTCTTTTCTGCAATCCTTTGTTCCGACTGCTGGATCTCCACACGAAGTTCATGTGCTCTATCCCGTAACTGGTATAGGTTCGCCAGTACGCATCTACCCTTGAGAACAAACTCTTCCACCTGATTTCTCAAGTGTTTGCCGAATGTTAACAATTGCCGATGATTTTGTTCGGCGGGGAGATCTAGTAGTCCTGCTGGTAGGGCTGAGACGTTTGGTGTGCCATGTATCAAGCTGGTTATGTAAGACCTCAGTTTCTGATTTTCAGCCTTTAAGGCTGCCTTTTCCTTACCATCCTTTGCCATCCTTTCTTGCACGCTCACCGAAGCTATTCCGAGAAGGTCGGCCTCCACCTGTCGTGTAGTCTTCCCGAGGTTAAGTTGAGACAAAGTGTAGTCCTCTACTTGAACCTCGTGTATGCTTTTCTCTACTGGTGGGGCGGCAGTCTCTATAATGATCTCACAATCTGCATTCCTTTCTATGTGAACTTGCTTCTTTAACTTCTTCGCCGACGTGTCTTGTGGGACGTGGTCGAACTCGGTAAAGTCAAGTTCATACGAGGGTTTTTCCCTCTTCCTTCCTAGGAAACCTTCGAGCCAAATAGAATCTCGGCGAACTTCACTAGGAGGGACGTGAGGCCCTTGAACGCTAGATGTGTGAGACTGTGCTGGAGCAATGTCTCTCGGTGGCGAATCCAAGTCGATGAGGACCTGTGTTCGCTGTGATACTGGTGATGTTGGCGGCTCTGCTTCCATAACAGGCACCGTTTCTGCTGCTGCTTCTACTGTTGTTGCTTCCGCCATTGGTTCAGCCACTGGTTCTTCAACAACTACTGCTGCTGGTTCCTCCGTGATAACTTCTGCTGAATCAGGGGTAGCAGTCTCTACTCTTTGTTCTGGGGCAGCAATACCCGTGATTATTTCAGGACTATGTGTGGCTTTCTCCACTGGTGTCCTCTGTGTTCTAGGTTTTGACATCCTCATCCCTCGGGGAGGATTGCACCATTGCTTTTGTCTAGGTTTCCTTCTTGAAGTGGAAGGTGGTGTAGACTGAACCTGTGGCGGCTCTGTTCTGTGAGGTATCACCTTCCTAGACATCTTGCTGTCGAGATAGAGTTGGCTATTTCTAACCACTCTACTCGTTCTTTCTTCTATAGATGTGTCTTCTTTGGCATACCAATCCACTCTCGGGAGCGGTTGGGAGTCAACTGAATCTGCGAAGAATGTGGGGAGAATGACTTCCCCTTCATCATCTGACAGGCCCTCAATGTCTGCTGACATGAAATCAGCAATCTGTGGGAGTCTGAATCTGCTGTAGTTCCTTCTTCGCACTTCATACTCGTCTTTACAATTCACCCAATAATCTTCCATAGAAGACTTATGTGACGAGTGTTGCTCGAGGTGTGCTGCATAGAGTCCTCTGGGATCATAGGATCTTCTATCAATGAGATATTTGAGGTTAAACCTCCTTGTTTCTTGACCCATCATCTTTGCATCTGCCGCGAATTCACATCTATATAGTCCCATTTCAACGGGAAAGTTAACAGCTGTCTTCCTCTTCAAGCGCAAGTGGACATGAACCTCGGACAACTGTCTCAGGAACTCCATGAAGACTACCCTATCCGAAGGGTGTCTTGGTAGCATGGCAGGGTGGCCAATGTAGCCATACACGCGTATGTAGGAGAATGTAGGAAATTGGATGAACCAATCTGCCCAATCCGCCATTGCCTCTCTGGCTGTCTGTGAAATACGCACGTGCATCTCATGGTTAAGCTCACGAACTATGTGCATGGTGAAGTGATCACTTGTCTTCTTGAAGTGTCTTTCCGCTTGAGTAAACTCAAGACGTGTGAAAAACTCGTGAACCTTCTGCACACCTAAGGTTCCCACATTGTTCAATAACCTAAAATCGCCTTGGAAGGCTATTAGGTATACTAGGTAAGAGCACATGTGGAACCTATGAGCTTCCAGATACCCAGTGATTTGTCGGTGGAGTGTGTCACTGATCAAAGTGGCCCAGTCATAGTATTCCCTCTTGCCAATGATTTTAGCGATGACATAGTACATCCATGGCTGGAATTGACGACCATCTTCTTCTCCAGTGACTCTGTTGAGTAGAGTGATTAACACTGCGTACTCGTCTTTACATTCTCCTCGCCCCAACAACTTAGGCAAGCTTGCCTTTGTCACTTTCAGCCATTTTTCGGCCATTATCCTTTGACATTTGTCCTTAGCCGTCTCAAAAGCTTTCTCACATTCCGTCAATGATATGACTTTGCTGTTAGGATGTGAGGGAATATCAAAACATCTTTCGATATCCTGAGGCTTTAAACTGCAAACAATTCTTCCATCTGCTGCTCTGATTTCTCTGGTGGTAGGGTTGTAATGCTTGATACAAGCGATTACGAGCTCTACGCTTTGTAGTGTGATGGGAATTGATGCGGCTTGCAGCAATCCGGATTCTTCGATATTCTGCAATGTTATTTGATTCATGCCTTCTAACTGCTCCAAATCGACCACTGGATTTACTTGGTGTAGATTTGTGTCAACTGTTTTCAGGTAATCATGGAGTAAGACCGTCTTGGTCTCGTATTGCACCTGAGAGTACTGCATCCTGAAAAACTTGAAGATTGACTGTAAGCTTGACCTAGTTCAGATGATTTTCGGAAACCCTTAAAAACAGCGCCCTGCCGAGAAGTATTTTTCCGGAAAAAATCTGGCACATGGGTTTTGTTCGTGCTTCAATGCTGAACAAACCCAGTTCCTCAGAATTTGGATTCTGAAACTTTTTCGGAAAAACCCCCAAAAATAGGGGCGCAAGTTTGCTGATTTTGGAAAATTTGTCGAGGTGGGTTTCTCGGAAAATGATGCTGAATCTACCCAGTTGATCTGATCGATGTGAAGCTTGTTGCTTTTTCTGTCAGATGCAAGAAAACCTAAGACAAGAAGAGAGGAAAAAGACAGAAGGTGGATTGGAAGTTTTATCTGATCTTCAAAAAAAAAACTATCTCTGATCCAATCCTCAAAATGGCAATCTTTTCCTGCTTCAGATCTGCAAATAAAAATGAAGAACGGATGAAAACCTCCTTCAGATCTTCAATGGCGTCCTTGAGAGCTTGTGGCTGTTTTTATCTTTGAATCTGCAATGAAATAATGGTGGGGTCGCCATCTCCTTGAATATATATATTTGGGCTTCAGATCCACAAATTTGGGGACCTAACACAAGCTCAAAAGGTGATTTGAGTTTGATCTGAAGTTAAAAAGGTGATTTCCACCAATCGTGGAGCGTTTTAGCCAACTTTAACTCAAAAAGCTTTTGACTTTAGTCAACAAATGACCTTTGACTTTTTTAGGCGTCCCTTTTCATCTTTTGCAAGTTTTTTAGTATTTTCTCTCCTGAAAACCCCCTGTTTGATCCTGAATCTGGCGTTGTCTGTTGATCTTGAGACGTCACGGACACATTCACTGCGGAGCTGAATCCATACTGGAAAGAAGTGCCTGGGAGACTGAATGATAAAAAGCTGAGTTAAGGGCTCCAAAAGACTGGGCGCCTTTCCCAAGAAAGGGCGCTTTTGCCAATGCCTTAGTGATTTTTCAGTCTTCGTTCTTCAGCTTATTTGAAATGACCTCTCGTGCCTTGAACTGGATTTCTCGTTGATCGGAGAGTCAGATGTTTTCACATGACGTTTCATCAGGTACTCAGCTCTGTTCTGCTAAGAATGACTGTCTTCGGGAAATCTGGATCTCAAATTAGGGTTCCTTTATCCAAGGGCGCCCCTCCTTGAAAAGGGCGCTTTTGCCTTTTAGCTTGATTATTTTCATCTGACAAGTTGCCTACTTTGATCCAGATTATCCGTTGACTGCTCTGTCAGGTATTGATGCTTGCAGTTGCGTTTCCGAGATCTATTTGGGCTGAGAAGGTTATCCTGGGAGGCCATTTGTCATTGGTCAGCATCTAGAGGTCAAGAAAGAAGGGCGCCTTTGCTTTGAAAAGGCTCTTTTTCTAGAACTTCGTCGTTTATCTGTGGTTTCCTGATATTTCCTTGAACTGCCTCTTTTTGCTTCATCAGCAATTGCTAGTGATCTGTTCATCGGATGATCTGGATGTTTGTTTCACTGTTGAGCCAGCAGTCAAACGTCAAGAATGACTGCTTCGGATGATCTTACTGACTTCATTTGACCTTCAAAGATCATGGGCGCCCCTGCTTGAAAAAGGCGCCTTTTCCACATGTGAGCAATCTCCCCTTCGTAACATCTCCAGAGTTAGTCAAATTTTGACCTTTTTCGTTTTCAGGAATCTCCTTCGTCAAACAGCATCTTTTTCGACCTTTTCCGCCATGGTTGTATCGTTGAAGCTTAGCTTTTAGCGCCTGGTACTGGCCAATCTGCCATTAATGGCTGTGGAGCTCCTAACTTCGTTCCTGAAAAAGAGAAATAGACCCACCAGAGTAAAACGTGTCTTTTGATGATTCTGACTTGACCAATGTGATCGTGAAGCCTTTTAAGCCTATCAAAATCATTTTCGATCATTTCTGGGAAGGTCCTATTTTCGAGGGATTTCCCTGAAAATAGGGGAAAAAACCCTAATTTTCAATTTTTCAGAATTTTGTACGTGTTCCTTGACAGAAACCCACCAAGATTCTATGATTGGTTTTGACCTAAAACAGACCTTTCATGGCATTTTAACAAGATTTAGCTCAATTTACACAGAATGCCAAAAAATTTATTTGGGGTACAACACAATACAAACTAGACCAAGGTTTCACACACAATTATGCTGATTGGTTTTTAATGCCACAACATACTATCATCAGGGTGTATGGTTGTGACTAGGCATCGCATGTCTTGCCAAAATTTGTGCCTGTCAGAGTGTGTTTTTTGGAGTTTATATGGCAAATGCTCTGGATGGAGCATGATCTGATGAAAAACGAGAGAAAGGGCACATTCTTGCCCGATTTAACAATATTTGAAGAGTTGTCAGTTGGGTCGGACATGTTAGAAGAACTATAGAGATTCATGAAGGTTAATTTTGCTCTCAGATCTGGAGAAAAAAGGATATGTGATCCAGAGGGTCACATTAACAATATCAGAAGGACCCTGCTTACAAAGAGGGCAATATCACATGCATTTGATCCTGAAGAGGATGTGATAAGAAATTTGGTGTATTATACAGATGTATTTGAGACCAAAAAGAGATGGCTGATGATGATGAGGTGGGAGGACCAAAAGAAGGAAAAGGATAAGAATTTCAAGGGGTTCTTTGTTGAAGAACCTAATCGTCTAAAAAGGATACAATTGGTCCTGAGCAAGTTTGAAGAACTTTATAAGAGGGCTTAAGAGGAGAAGTCAGTTCCACTTCCAAAGCCCCAACAACCATCACACACAACATCCACATCTCATGCACCACCCCCATCGCCAGATCATCAATCCCCTCCATCTCCAACGCATGAGCCTCCAGCCAAGAAACAAAAAGTTGAATCACTAGTTGATTATGGCTCAAGTGATGAGGAGCAAGAAGTAGTTTTGACTCTAACCGAAATGAAGGAAGTAGCAGAGCAGCAAAAAACTCTAGAGCCTCATGATCCAAAGATTAGAATATCAGAGGAGGTTGCTGATGAAATACAGGATGATGAAAGAATAATTGCTTCCCTACGGTTCATGGAGGATGATAATTTCATCCATACAAGGGAATTCAAAGACTTCTGGATCAAAATGAAAATGAGGCAGTTTGATGACAGGTTAAAGATTAATCTCATTGGAGTTGATGATTCAAAACACGCTGAAATTCAGGCCTAGACATTGGCAAAACTAGATATTGACAATATCAATGTTACCCCCCAAGAAGCAAGGGACTTGGTGTTGAAGAGTAACATGCTGATCATACCAGGGATGGAACTCTCTAAGGTGTTTCTTTTGGATCAAATCAGAGTTTAGGATAATCCAATGTTAGTTGCAGAATTTGACTCAGAGGAAGGAGTTTCAGGAATAGGCTACAATCCTACCACCCAGACCCTTGCCTTGTGGACAAAACAAAAAGCACAAGAAATCCTAGGCTTCTAGATGTGGTACAGGAGATGAGAGGGTCTGCTATGGTGAGGACAATGAAAGACACAACTCCAACAGAAGCTGCAACTATAACTATGCATTCAGCTATGTTTACAAAGGATGTAGTGGAAAACATGGAGAAGAAAATAACCGAGTATGAGAAAAGACTCAAATTGTCAAATACCGAGATAAATAAATTGTTCATGGAAAATGTCAAATTGAAGCAACAGTTGCAACAAGCTACAGATGTGAAGGGAAACGAAATAATTGTCTATCACCCACCTGCTCAAGTTGAAGACCCACATATTCAACAGTTGAAAAAAGAGATTGAAAAATTGAAGAATCATAATATGGATGATGTCAAGCATAACATTCTAGATGCTTTGAAAGAAATATTGAAGCACAAAATTGAAGTATTGAAAGAAAAGTTAAGTGGAGTACATGAGGGTTTCAGCCATCTGATAAAAGCCTTGGAACAAATAAATGCCAACTCTCCTATCTTAGAGGAACTTCAGAAAAGGTGGTAGCCTACTTACCACATTCTAACCACTCTGTGCAAAGCAACACAAAGGGATCCAGATGCCCCTTTGAGACTCAGGCCTACTCAAGAAATGGTGAAGGGGGTGATTGAGGAGCACAAGTATGTAATTGACATGAAGATGAAAGTTGAAAATAGAAGGAATGCATTTGACTCAATAAAACACAGTTTCAGCCCTTTAATCATCAAAGGTGATGGTCAATTTAAAGGTGTGGAAGAATGGAAGAATGAATTTGATCAAATGGTTCCTCAGTGTTTGACACACATACAAAGTAATGGTGATACCAGTCTTGATAGGTTTCATACCTTGCTTGATGGCATTATAATGTTGGATAATGGATACACAAAATTTGTTTTGGATGTCAAAAATTTGCTCGATAATAGATGGAGAAGCCACCTTACGAATCTCACTGCTGCACAAGGGTTCAAGTGGCTGAATGACTTGACAATAAGTAAATGGCAGGAAAAGTATCTAGGTTTGGATGAAGACTAATCATCATCAAGAAGGTTCATCATAAAGTAAAAGTCTTGCACAGGTCTTAAATGACCACAGACTTTTACTCGAGGATTAACGGATTTGTGCATGTTAGTTGTTAGTTATTTTAGTCACATTTTATCTTCTAATTATGTTTTGTTACCAAGAGTCATGCCCTTTGGTCTGAAGCTTGTTGCCTCTCGTATAAATAAGAGAGACCAAGACCATAAGGATTTATTAGAAGATTAGATAGAAGTTAGGAGAAAAAATAGGCGAATAGGGAAAATGTCTACAATTCAAAAGACTGTGATGCATGTATAAAATTTTGGAGGAATCAATGGAAGTCATCTGATCTTGTGGCATATTTTTGGTATCAGTTGTTTGTTGAATTAATTGAAGATATTATCTGGTTGTCTCCAATATTGATATTTCTCTGTTATTTAAATTGATATATCAAGCATATACTCAGTTTATCAATGCACATTTGCTGCACTTGTGTGGTGTGATTAGTTGGTTCTTCCAAGTGGAGATTAAATCCTTCAAGTCAGTCATAGTAATTTAGACGTATCATTTGGATCATTAAGAAGAACTTAGTAATTACATTATTGCATGTTTATACAAGTTATAAACAAATATCTATATGCCAAACAATTAGAGTTTATGCCAGATAGAAGTCACTCATCTCAGACTTTCACTTGACTCCGTTTTACCCAATAAGGCACTGGTTTCACACATTTCATCTTTAGTTTCATTTATTTTATCTTTTACATCTGTTAACTGAACATATTGCTTATACAATTCATACTAAATAAGTTTGCATCTTTCCATTTCAAATTGCCATTTTGGATAGATTGCTTAGGGAAGAAACATACAGTTCAAATCTGCTTCATTCACATAGGTTTACCCGCCTAGGTTTGGCAGAACCTAAAGAGTAGAAGGTTCAAACTCATTATTTGGCCTTGTATGTTAGCCAAAAACGTTGTGAGAGCTCGGCAACCTCTTGTGGTTCAAACCTGCGTTTTTGAGACCTAATAGAGCCCTTGTGTTGGTCACCTCTTTCTTTTAGCCTTTTCAGGAGATTGGTTGTACTAAGCACCTTTTGGATGCTCCTATGTCACACATAGAGGCAGATAGACCTGTGAGATGATATTTTTCCCAACATCACTACTACTTCGATGCCCTTGCACGTTACCCCTTGATAATGTGGTTTTGCTTCTCGATGATGTGGCTTTGCTTCTCAATGACATGGATCTATTCCTCAACCAACCCCATGGCCGTAGGGACAAGCACATATTATGAGTTTTTTTTCACTACTATGGGAATTACATTGGCCTTGAATGTTAAGAGAGATTCTAGAGGGAGTGCTTGCTTCTTCCTTCCACCACCATGCTTGGTCCCCTAGTGCTCGGTACTTCTTGATGATCATGTATTGGTCCTTTACAATGATTGACAATGGCATTGATGATTCCTCCCTTCTAAGCCCTAATAGTGATATTTGATGAAATTTGAATCCTTTCTTTCTAGTGTTCATCATCTCTTGCTCTTTGTGAATTTTGTTCCCCCCATGACTATTTGTATTGGTTTCTTAAACACTGTTGGTGTTGCACTGCTTCATTTTATTTTTAGTGCCTTTATTCCTTTATTTTGCTTCTGTAGGATGCTCTCTTCCTAGAACTTTCTATTGTAAACTGATGTATTCTTGAGTCCCATTGACCTGCTTTTAGTAACTCATGGACATTAATACTATTATTCTTATTCTTATTCATTTTCCATAAGAAATGTAGTGCATTCTTCAATAAATGGTTTCTGCTTTATTTAACTTATATGATAATTGTATTGAATTTCCAATTGCTGTAATGAACACGTTAAGCTTGCAATCAGCCATATGGTATTAAACTTCTAATTAGTACAATTTGTGTCAGCCTCAGGATGAAGGTCTGTTAACTTCAAAGTGAGGGTCATAGGTTCACATCTAGAGGGGGATAGGGTTGCACCTCATTTGAACAATATAAAGGTAAATGGAAATGCAATACCCTTGTGTAATGCTTGCATAAGGGTCGTCTCATTAGTGCCTCACTTGACAATGACCTCAAAAAACTACAATTACTTCTACCTTACATATTGTTCTTATTCTTTTGTAGGTGCGTGAGATAAATAAGTACTTGCATTGAAAGTAAGTAAAGCAAAAGAAACAAGAAAGTTACAAATACAAAAAGAGTGAGAAAGACAGAAGGGAGTTATCTTGGGGAAACCTGATTTAGGAAAACTTCAGAAGAGCAAGGCCTTGCCTTCTTTTTCTACTAAGTCCTTTTAATGTTACAAACTTACTGCCTTATCAAGGCCTTCAAGCACACCAACAACATATCAACAATATCTTGACACTTATAATTCTTTGCAACTTATGGCAAAAGAAAGCTCTTTTCTTGCATTCAACTTTTGAGAGCATGTTCAACCAAGATCTTCTCATTTTTTATATGAAACAATGAAGAAAGAAATTACAATGCTCTCTTGAGGGTGTATTTATACAATTCGATATAAGAAAAGGCCAAGACAAGAAGCCCAAAAGCCTTAGAAGTGGAAGAGACACTGTTTCCAATGGTTCCTATTCTCCTTTATTCAATAGGGAAAAACTACAATATATATCACAACAAAATGGCCATGACATTATCACAACCTCCATGACACTTTCAAAGCTGTCATTTCCATGCCAAAATCACTATGACACTTTCACAACTGCCACAATGCTTTTAAAACCATCATTATGTTGTATCTGGTTGCTTTGTCATAGACACAACTCTAGTTTATGTTATGCTTTGTTTCACAGAAATCTTCTTCAACTGTGATGACCCAATGATGTCTGGATCATCTCAGGATGCAGTCCTCTGAAGTCCCCTGCACAACCTTGTGTACTCTTTTCTTGTTGACAAATATTGGATCAGGAGTGACTTGTGAATGTTTCAAGTTACATAGTCATTTTGACAAAAGATAAAAGATAATGACTAGGTAAGTTGAACTTAGAAATTTTTTATGATTCATTTCAGATCACTCTGTTGTCATTCCGATGTACTTCTTTGATCTCCTGTTGGGTAGACACTCTTAGGATGATTGGCCTGTCATTAATCAAATTATTGACAATCTGTGTGGTTAAACAGAGCATTATCCTTAAGTGACACCTTTTGAAGAGATACAAGGTGTATGCTTATCTAACAGTGATGTCTTCTAATGAACTTAAGGACCTTTCTCAGTTCCAGTTTACACAAGACTCTGTTGATCTATTTATAGGATCATCTTTGGTACAAGAATGAGACAACCACACATCCATAGGTGAAATTAAACATGGAAGAACTAAACCAATCAATTATCAAACAATGAAGGTCACACTGAGTGCAACATTCACCTTCTGAACCTCCTAGTTGCCCTGTCTGCGAAAACAATACTTTATGTATACTGGCACTTCAATTTTTTCTGAAATCTTCAGATTGCATTAATAATTGTTCCAAGGCAGGGAATATACACAATGATATTTTTTGAAGCAAATAGGCAAATACTCAAAACACATGCACCTTTCATTTTTGGAAGGGAAACTATCAGATATAGCAATGAGCAATTTCTGACCTTCCCGACTTGGAATATTGCGACATGGATAAGGTAGGGAGTTTTTCAGCCATCCTCCTACTTGTATTACTATTTAGGAGTTTAAGAGTTTTTGATCTTCTTATGGAGGACATTGTGGAGTTTTGAAAATGATGACATTTCCACCTTCCTTTTGGAAGGTGAAATGCCGATTTCTTAGTTTAAGCTTGCCTTCACAAACTAAATCCATCTCATTGCATTTTGAGCAGAAAATTCCCCATTTGTATGAGAAATTGGAGACAGATTCCTCCAAAAGTAGGGAGAAAATGGTTAACACTTTGGGATTATATTATTTGTGCTCAGCATGCCTTGTAAATATTAAGTGTAGTTATAAATGCAAGATCAATCCACAATTCCCATTTTGGATTTAAGTGTATTTTCTTTCTGAAATAACGGGTGTTAATGTATGGCAGCAATTGGATGTATGGATTTATCTTCTAGTTAGAGACCTTCAGTGCTTGTGCAACACTAATTGAGTTTTAGACTTGTAGTTGTGATCAGATCTATCTGTCTTGAGAAAATTTTGCCTGTCTTCTATGATCTATCTGCAGTTAGAAAGCATTTATTGTTCTCATCTTTCCCCTTCTTGGATCAATTCACTGTTACAATTTGTTAGCTTATGTCAAGGACTCCTTGCTTTGATTGGATGTTGTACTCGTTAGTTTCTCTTCTATATTTATTTTTGGATGAAAAAAATTTCTTTGTCATATGGTATGAGTTTGGATTAAGACATCTTAACTCTTTTGTGTTGCTATTAAGCACACATTTCTGTTCCTGGGAATTGTTAACATTCTTCTGTTTATTTTTTAAATACTTTATCATTATTGCAGGTTTGGTTAAAATCCATTTTTTTAGCATGGAGGAGGACAAAGCAGTTGCCTATTATGATGAATTGGCACGTAAAGGTGGGGGTGCAGCCAGATTTAAACAAGGTCTTGGGTACTCAAGCCATTCTTCTCAAGAACCCCCAAATAAAGGCAACGCTTCATCTTCTTTGAGTAATTTTGTGAAGGCAGCAAGCCCTGGCAGGGCAGAAGCAATAGGCAAAGAAATCCAGATTGAAAATATTAGAGAAAAGCTCAAGAGAAGAGGTGAAAATGTCCTGGAACAACACAAGGGAAGGGATGTTGCCAAGAGTCGGTTGTCAAGGCAAGAAGGCAGATCATTTGAAAGTGGAGAAAGAGATAGATCGAGGAGTCTGTCACCAAAAAGGATAAATAAAAAATCACATGAAAGAGATGGAAAACAGTCAAGACACAGAGATTATCGTTCACGGAGCCCATATGACAAGCATAGAAGACACAGGTCAAGGTCTGGAGGGAGGTCTTCTAAACACAGTAGTAAAAGAAGTTACCAAGGAAGCTATTCACACAGCAATAGAAACAGAAGCACCTCCTCTGATAGAAGTAGGAATCATCACCGTCATAGAAGAGCTAGGCGTCAATCATCTAGTACGAGTAGCAGTCAGTCACACGATAACAATTATCCAAGAAAAAAGAGAAGAGAACGAAGTATCTCCTTCAGTGGGTCTGAGGATGAGGGTCAAAGTCCACCATACTCCTCACACAGGAGGGGCAGAGGCAGGAGTAGATCACCTGCTTCTCGAAGGGACTACTCTAAGGAGAGAGCAGGGAAACTAAAAAGCTTATCTCCTAGGAAACAAAGAACAAGAGAGGAATGTCTTCCTCATAGAAACAGAAAAATAGAAGAGGCTAAGCTTATGGGCAGGCAGAATGGGAAGGAAACAACATTGAAGAGCAATGCTAGTAGTCTTAAAGAAAAAGCTCAGATTGTTGATTATTCAAAGCTAATTGATGGTTTTGATTCCATGGTAAATGTCTTTCTGATTACGAGTTTGTTTACTATTTTTATGCAAGAATGAAAAAATATCAAGTGTTAAATTTTAATCATTGGCAGAAATGTTACTTGAGTCTAAGCATTTATATTTTTTATATTGTCTAGCATATGAAAGCATTTAGTTGCATATAACTTCTTGCTACAGGTGGTCCAGAAGAGTGTGACAATTATTGTGTGCAGTTGTAACATAACTTGATGACTATATATATTTGTAATGACTTATTTATGTTAAATAGATGTTGTATGACTGTGTGGAGTATGAGCCACTTCACTTCATGGCTATTGCTGATCCTGATGAGCAGCTATTACAACAAAAGTACTTGCAATTTTGATTCAACATTTGTTGATGCAATAAGGAATTCTAACCATAGCAGCAAAAATCTTTTGGGGGAAAAATCGGCAACCAAAAGTTCAGGATTTTTTGAAAAAATTGGGAAAAAATCGGTTTTGAAAAAAAAGCATAAAAAATTGTAGAAAAAGAGACAAAAGCTACTCTTTTTTGAAATTTAAGGTCATTTCCATAGCATAGAGATATAGAGAGCATATAAAATAGAGATTTTAACCCATGAATTGTAGAAAATAGATTTCTGTTGTTTATATTCATATCACTGATTACATTGCATTGCACAAAATATACTTTATAGTGCATAAATAATAACTAGATGTTGACTGGGGTTGGGGCCCTAGCTCGGTTGACTAAATCTTTCCTGTTGCAGGAGGTTGGTCACGAGGTCTAGTCTCCCCCACCCTCGTGGTACCGAAGGGCGTGTCGCGCCAGCACTACCGGTCACGTTAAAAAGTTTACCAAGTGCACTGCAGTTTATATGGGGTCGTGCTACCTGTTGATGTGGTTTTTGTGACCATACCAAACAGCAGAACAAAATAGTTTTGGGGGCTACTCCGTTCTCTCTTGATCAAAGTATTCTATGCGCTAAGATTGCGAGAAAGTTCGCATGTTCAACTCCAAGGTTCCTTAAGTGCGAATAAACCCAGTTTGGTTGATGTGTATTGCTGTGTATTTCAAGGGGACTTACACAATTGTCCAGATTTCTTGCAGTCAGCAGCTAATGTAGGATTTTGAAGGGGAATTCTCACGTGTATGATTTGGCAATGTGTATCTTTTCCTAAGACTAATAAGAAATGTACGGAAAGTAAAAGGGGAAAGGCCTAAGAAACTTATATTCTATTCTAAATGCAGGATGTGTGGGGCTTCGTTTCAATAGACTTCAACCGGATTTCACCTAGCCTCCGTCGGACAGCCTCAGCAAAATCGGTGCAATCTTCAAAGGGGTAGCAAAAGGTATTCAAGTTATAGTTTAACATTCATACACCATCAGAACAACGCATATAAGTATGTAAACCACAACCGAAGTTAAACACAAGATAATGTCCAGTTGACCACGCAAGGCAGACTTGTCATCAACAAGCCGCTAGTGGTATGGAATAAAGCGAAGCTATCTCAATAAAACACCACACACCAAAGTAAGCTACTTGCATGAATTAAGCTACTTGGATACGAAAGGAAGAAGAAACCTTGCTAGCATTTCATGACAAGACGAATTCCATCATCAATGAAAAGATCTATTATCATAAAATGTGTTACACAACAATCTCTTCAAAAGTTTTCAAAGGGAAAACTTTCTCTCTTCTCCAAATTATGCAAAATGCTCTACAATACTACACTATCTAGCTCTAACTCTATCTCAATTATGGCTCTGATCTAATCTCTTGTTCTAATTTCTAATTCTAATGCCTTACAAATGAGGGGGACTCCCCCTTTTATAGCTAGCCAAGTCCCAAAAGACGGCTAGGGTTACAATCAATAGAGTGGCCAGAATCGTGCCACCTCAGCCCTAACCCTAAAAACTGCCAGAATAGGGAGTGGTACATTAAATGAATCAAAGATTCCCACTCACTCCAAAAATAGCAAATGCAATAAATGCTCCATTTTCAGTCTTCTAGAA
>VDFB02068879.1:0-45570 GCA_007258455.2 Sequoia sempervirens
TTAGATCAAGCAGGTGTATATGTAAAAACGCGACATTGAAAACAATATATAAATACTTGAAACCAAATGTAGATGATTAAAAGAAGCATTAACTGGAAAGTTATCTAAACCAACTTACAAAATGGAGAGAGAATAATGATAAACCCAATTGGATAGAGGAAAAATGTTGTCTTGTCCAAGAAAGGCAACACTATGACACAAGAAACAATGTTAGGAGAGCCATATCATAGAAAAATTAAAAAGAATGTTAGTTCAGTAAAACTTGATTTTTTGGTCCAAAGAAACTTACCATCATATCCGAGGAAGTTCAAGTAATGGTAGTAAGATAGAGCTACCACAAAGAGCAGATTTGATAGTAAAACAGGAACAAAACCATGCGCAAGAAGCAATGGTCAAAGAAAATATTGAATAACTGCAGGACAGAACATAGTTATACTCAAGAAAAATGTTTCTATCTAATAATAGAAAACGAACTAAACCTTGTCCTCCAAGGAACGGATGCAAGACAAATATAGTTCATCACAGCAGGATTAAATGCAGAATTATACAATCAAGAACATGATTTTTAAATATTTATATGGCAGAGGGAATGCTCCTTGTCATAGCTGCATAGGTCTTCAGCCAGGAATTCTTCATATTCCACCAGCATTCCACTGATTAGATGGGACTAGAGGGCCACTATCACTGGCTTCTATAGCTTATTATTATGGTGGGTCTGTTGTCTATTATTTTGGAACTTTAGCTTAGCTGTAGTTTTGTGGTGGCCATGGTGAGGTCTGTGTCAATTCTGTTTCAGGAAATATGGCTCTTACACATGCCTTATATGCTCTGGATCCCTGGCTGTATTCCAAAGGGTTGTGAAATGCAGCATGATTGGGATTTGGGCCATGGTGTTGTGTTCTGTATGGATGACAAGGCCACTTGTAGGGCTAAAGCTCTGGCTAATTTGTAGTTCAATTGGTATTTGGCCATTCTGATTTAGTCCCAATCTGTATATCATAATGTTGAGATTCTATGGTGAAAATGGCATTTGCAAGCCTGTTAACGGAGTTGCAGGAAGGTATTTGAGATGGGTGAAGGGCAGGGGCGACATTCACAGAGCTCTATTGATTTGGTGATTGGCCATGATGAAGAGGATTTGGCTATGGAAAGATAATGCGTGCTGGTTTACAATCATTCATCAGTTGTTTAGAGTTATACTTGGTGTGTACATGGTTTGTACAGACATTTGAAAGATGTTGTAGGATTCTTTGTTTGGAACATTGGAAAATGTTTCTTTGTATGCTGTTGTAACGAAGGGCTTTTTGTATTTGTGGATTATATTTTTTATTAGCTTAGCAAAATGAGAAATGTTGTAGTCTACAAAATTTGAAAACAATAACACAGGCTCGAGTCAATTTACTTCGATTTAATTGATGGATATATCATGTTGTTTGGTAGTCCAAACCACAACAACAAAAATATTTTGGGGAATAAATCCGCAAACCAAAAGTATAAGATTTATCAAAAAAATTAGGAAAAAATTGGATTAAAAAAAAAGAAGCAAAAAATTGTAGAACAAAAGATAAAAACTATCTTTTTTGAAATTAAAAGGCATTTCCATAGCATAGAGATATAGAAAGCAAATAAAATATAGAGTTTTAACTAATGAAATGTAGAAAATAGATTTTTGTAGTTTACATTCATATCGCTGATTACATTCATTGCATTGCACATCTTTCAAACTAAAACATTACTTCACATTGCATAACTAATAACTAGATGCTGATAGATGACAAAATTTCAATTACAATATAGTTTTTTTACAAATTCAACCTAAGCAGTTATGCAATTACTTCACATTGCATAACTAATAACTAGGAGCAGAACTGCCAATTGCATTAGCTTGTCATGGCATTCCATGAGACCATATTTTTTTGAGGTATTTTTTCAAACAGTTCACTGCCTTGTCTATTCTACGACATTTTTCATACATGTCTACCAAAGCATTTTATCAAACAGTTTATTGCCTTGTCTATGCTACGACATTTTTCATACATGTCTACCAAAGCATTTTATCAAACAGTTTACTGCCTTGTTGCTATGGCTAAAAGTCTAAAACATGTGTTTTCAAACAAGCTATGGATGCTTGGAAAAAAATTATCAAAGCACAATAGTAAGCAATAGCATAGACAAGGCAGTGAACTGTTTGAAAAAATGCCTTGAAGAAATATGTCTCATGAAGATGGAATGCCATGATGATTGCTATGGCAATGGATTGGCATGGCATTCCATCACCATGAGAACACATTTCTTTGAGGCATCTTTTCAAATAGTTCACTACCTTGCTGTTATGGCTAAAAGCCTAAAACAGGTGATTTCGAACAAGCTATGGATGCTTGGAAAAAATTTGTCAAAGCATAATAGTAAGCAATAGCATAGACAAGGCAATGGATTGTTTGAAAAAATGCCTCAAAGAAATGTGGTCTCATGGTGATGGAAGGCCATGACAAGCCATTGACAAGGCAATGAACTGTTTGAAAAAATTCCTCAAAGAAATGTGGTCTCATCATGAAACCGCATTTCTTTGAGGCATTTTTTCAAACAGTTCACTGCCTTGTCTATGCTACCACATTTTTCATACATGTCTACCAAATAATTTTATCAAACAATTCATTGCCTTGCTGCTATGGCTAAAAGCCTAAAACAAGTTCTTTCGAACAAGCTATGGATGCTTGGAAGAAATCTATCAAAGCATAATAGTAAGCATAATTGATGATACATATTTTGAGAAGTATACACATCATATACCCAATACCCTCTAGTGATAAAATTATGGATCTAATACATTACATGGTAAAACTACATCTTCCTTAATCCTTCATGGCATTATTATACCTTGTGACGATGATATGCCTAGTGAACATATCCTTTATAAATCTCATGATAGATTTCCTTGTTTACTTATGGATTTTCCTACTTGTGTCTATTCATCTTTCCCCAAATCCTAGTGATAAATTGATATACATTTTCTACCTTTAGATTAGTTTGCAAGTACTTCTTAACTATCTTGTGGCTTATGATATATTGATGAAATATTTAGTGATGGACATGATGAGTTTTTTAATCTTCCCTTGACAATTTTTATGACTATTTTTATTACACACTCTTTTGGTATAGGTGTAGGTTTGGTTTGCTTCTCATGCTATAATTAATTTAAATCCATATATTTCAGGTTATTCTACATCACCAATTCATAATCAATTTCTATGTAAGTTTTAATCAAATCTTCTTCTTTTTTAATTGTTCAAGCTATATTTTAGAATAATTTTATGGTTTTTTTTTTGGGATACATGTTTTCATATATTTCAATATCTATTTACATAATTATCCTAACTAACATCCACACACTTTTCTTTGTAGCTTTCTATTAGGTTGTTTTGTTGGTGTCTATTGGAAATGGCAGACCAGGTATTTATGTTGTTGTTTTTGGTACTTGCAATATCATTTTAATGAAATGAAATACTAAACTAGGATTTAATAGGTAACACATATAGTAATATTTAATATCATTTTTATGATCATAAGATTGGACTAGTTAGTGATTAAAAAACATATGTTTTATAGTTTTAGAGTCATTTTCATCTTTGGTGTAGGTGTCGCATGGTACTACTATAAGAACAAAATTTCTTCAACCTCCAATGTTGTTGCTATGCATCCACATTGCAAATGTCCAAAAAGGGGTGATCCAAGAACAAGAAAATGCACTTAAAACTCCGTAGATTCTAGAAAAAAATGACTAAAACTTTTCCACTTTTGTGTATCTCAACTTAAAGCCATGTTTTCAAAGTTTTGAATTTCTTAAGTTGTAACATATCATGCACCTAAGAGTCATGTTCTCCTAAAAAAAGAAGTAATACTCGAGTTAAAAGTTGTACTCTTATTGTTGATATTACGTGGTGCATTCAGGGAAATAACACATCATCATCATCTGAATATTCAGATGAAAGGGTAGCAAGACCTGCTCCAGGGACAGATGAATACTTCAATGAAATGATATATTGTACTTGCAAAAGGTGCCAAAATAGGAAACTAAAGAAGCGACGACTTGTTGGTATCCATAGATTGAAGTATGGAGTTTATATAGAAGAGGTACACTATAATTAATAAATTATTATTCTTATAATAAATAAATATGCATATTATTTAATAGATTATTATTGATCATTTCAATTGATTTTTTGATAAAAAGACGCTTCCAATTCCCAATATTCTTGAAGAACCAATGGATTTCGTTGATGATAGTCATTCTCAAGATGAAGAACAAGACACATTTATGGATGAAACCACTTCGCAGATAAATGAGGCTGGTGTCAATGAATTTCTCCAAGACTTCTACACATCTTCTGAAGAAGTTATTGATTCACCCCTAGCTCAATTGGCTAGGACGCCTCTTTTCCCAAATATAGATACTTCTATATTGGCAACACTTATGTTGTTGTTGAACTTGAAGGTTACACATGGATTGAAAAACACATGTTTTACTAATATATTAAGGTAGGATTTGATATTACTATAAATTAATGATCTAAATGTCTTAAAAGTTTCAAATATTGTGTCTACTTATAAAAATCATTTGTTGTCTCATGTAGACTTTTGGCAAAAAAATACTTCCAAAGGACAATAAGTTGCCTCATTCTCATAGAGAAGTTTCTTCAGTGATGAAAGACATTGGAATGGAGTACAATACATATGATGCATGTCCAAATGACCATATATTGTACTATGGAAAGAAATACAGATTTGCAACAATGCCCAGTGTGTCACACAAATAGGTATCATCAAGATCAAGTATCAAAGAAGGTTCCTTATAAAGTACTTCGTCACATTCCACTAAAGCCAAGGTTTGAGAGGATATTCAAATGCAAGGAGCTGGCAAAATATATGTATTATCATGCACAAGGGAGGAGCCAAGATGGTGTCATGCGTATGGCTACGGATAGAAAACATTGGAAAGAGATTGAGGAAAAATGGCCACATTTAAGAAATGAGCCAAGGAATGCAAGAATTTCTCTAGCAATGGATGGTGTCAATCCTTTTGGAGATCCTAGAACAACATATTCTGTTTGGCCAGTTTTAATTATTAACAACAATCTTCCCCCTTGGATGGCAATGAAAAAAGAGCATGCAATGTTAACTCTTATCATACTAGGTACTAGAACATATTAATGCAATACTTTCTTAAAGATTATATCTAAAAAAAATTCAACTCAGTTAAACCTTGATATAGAACTTTTTGTTTACTCAGGGAAGTATCAGGTAAAGGATATGGATGTATACATGGAGCCCCTCATTGATGAACTTTGTGAATTATGGGATGGTGTAAATATGCATGATGTATCAAGACCTATCAATGATAGAAACTTCCTCTTTCATGCAATCCTTATCTGGACAATTCATGATGCCCCGGGACTCTCTATTTGTTGTGGTAATATATTACAAATTACATTTGTAATTATTTTTGTTCATTTTTCCATTTACTAAATATGGTTTCCATTCTTATTTCAGGGCTACAAACAAAGGGGAAACACATGGTTGTCCATCATGTGGGCCGAAAACATTGTATAGGCAGTCAAAGGATCTCAATAAAACTGTGTATGATGAGTATAGACAATTTTTATCACAAAATCATCGCTATCGAGTGCGTGAGAAAAACAAGTTAAATGGAAAGGAAGTGGAAATGAGGAAGCCAAGAAGGATGAACCCTACTAGGTGGAAAGCACTATATAACAAAAAAAAGGGATAGGCTTTCCACTAGGAATGAAAAGACTTTCTATTTTCTACAAATTACAATATTATGAGAATTTGTCAATAGCCCACCTATTTGATACTATGCACATCGGGAAAAATGTGGCAGAGTGTTTGTGGAAACATCTAAATGGAACCAACCTTGAAGCACAAATAAAGTTACGAAAGGACCTCCAAGTTGCAAATATCATGCTGAACATGTAGTTGCATGAAAACAACTCATTTGTTCATGCCCCATGGATTTTTACGTCAAAGGAGAAAGAAAACATCATTGATACAATGAAAAGCATAAGATTTCCTTCTGGCTTTGGTGTGACATTAAAAAACTTATTCACAAGAGATGGGTTAGAGTTCTCAGGGCTAAAAACACATGATTGGCACAACTGGATAAAGGTAACTTTGTAGAATGTTAGATCTGTTGGCAACATAATTAGGAATTTGTATATCTTAGTGATAATAGAAATTCATGCATATTTTAACATTATTTTTGTTAATGGTCATGTAGTATGTGTTGCCCACAGCAATACCAAGCACCTTTGACCATGATGTCACATTAACTATTTACAAATTATCCAAATATTTGATGTATTTTAATCCATCATGCATAATCTTCCATGACTCTTATCCTTTGAAGTAGATTATTGGTAATGTCTTTATACATTTATACCTTTAGTTTTGAACAAATAATAAGTCTTTATTATAATACACATTAATATTTGTAGGTGGGTTTCATCTAAAGAGATACATCAAGATTAATTGAATTATTGGAAGAGGAATGTTCCACTTTTGATGTGTGATATTCAAATGTACTTCCCTCCAAGCTTCTTCAATTCTCAAGAGCACTACCTTGTACACCTAGTAGAAGAGATTGAACAGTATGGTCCTATCCATATCCGGACAATGTGGCTCGTGGAGAGATATATGAGGTTCTAAAACAATTTGTGAGGCAAAAGGCTCGACCAAAAGGGTCCATGGTTGAGGGGTACATGGTTTTCCAGACTATGGTTCATTTGAGTGAGTACTTACCTGAATTGCATCTTGAAGCTCCTCGATTATGGGATGGTAACCAACCTCAATCATTTGAAGGAGAAAAATTACAAGGTCAAGGGACTTCAAAGAGGATAAAAGATATACAAAAATGTTTGAAGTAATTTCTTTTATCTTAAATTTTAGAAGACATAGCTTTAAATCATTATTAATTCATTGAACAATTCTATTTTTCATTGTAGATGCTAAGGAGTGGGAGTCATTACATTTGTATGTTGCATACAATTCTGACTTTATGTTGGAATGGATGGAGAAGTACACTGAACAAAAGAAATTAGAGGATGAAAAGGCATGGACCAATGTATATAATAGACATGGTCAAAACACTGCTCGAGGGCTTCCTGCAAGCCATAAAAGAAAATGGCCAGATAGATGCTCATGGAATTGGCTAAAGACCAATATTGAACATGAGGCAACAAAGGGGAAGAATAGAGTGACACAACAACAATTGGATTTTGTTAAAGGATCTAGAAATGGGGAGGTGATACATATATATTAACATATTTGAGGTATTTAGTGATTTTCCTTTTTAACTTTTCTATCTGTGAATCTAATTAGTTAATATTTATATGAACTTAGGTAACATATTACAAAGGAATTTGGAATTTCGGTCATCATTTTCGCATCAAAAGGGTTGATGACAAAAGACAAACTTATGATTGTGGAATTTCAGCTTCATTTGAGGTGGAATGTCGTTCACATGCAAATGATAGACAACCAATCACAAGCACACTTCGCTATTATGGAGTGTTGGAGGATATTATAGAGCTTGATTTTATATCTTTCAAGAAAGTTATTTTTCATGTTCAATGGTACAAGGTTATCAAAGTGGGTGAAGACAAAACTATATTGTTGCACAAGAATGGATTCCATATGATCAATACATCTAGGTTTGAAGCCACTTATGAACCTTATGTGTTTCCAAACCAATGTGACCAGATATTTCTCATTCCAAATTTAGAACAACTTGGTTGGTCATTCATGATTGATTATGATCCAAGAGGACGAAGAGTAACATTTGTTCAAGATGTAGAGGACCATGATTTACTTGAAGATGAAGAAGTCCCCCTTGAAGACATAGATGGCCAAGATGGAGATGATGAAAACTTTATTGTCAATGTTGTGTATGACCAAGATGAAGATCATGACGAGTTTATTGAAGTGTTTGAAGGATATGAGCAACAACATGGGCATCAAGTCCATGAAGATGATGAATTTATTGATTTTCATTTACCTATAGTTGAAAGTGAAGAAGACCATGAAAACTATTGTATTAATTTATTTGTGGATTTAGGGCCCATTAATGATGGTGCATTTATGTCATTAGATGAGGACATTTCATGTGAGAATGAAATTGTTTGATCATCAAGTTCACTTTCAGATGGTTGTGAGGATTCAGTACAATATAATTAACTCTTTACATGTTAAGTTTTGTGTTTTTAATTGTACACAAAATGTAATGGAAATTAAGTTATTTGAAAGTTTTAAGTGTTCTATTAGTGGATTCTTGTAATGCCAATGAATATAGCTTGCATTTTTTTCAATTGGATAAGTTGTTTCATTTTATTTTTTTACTTCTTTAACAATTTACTTGAAAGACGTTTTTGTCTTTGGAAGTTTTACACAATCAACACCTACGCACTTTACACAATTAACACCTAGGCAAGAGAAACACAATACCATAAAGCTAAAAAAACTTTGGAAGTTGGGCATTGTTTATATTTTTCTTATATATTGAAACATAATGAAAATTATGTATGTTATTGTTCAAGGGAAAAACATTACTATGATGGTGCATGAGGTAAGTTTGAAAATCATCTTTTATAGGTTCAATTATCTTACGTTCCATATTATATTATGTTAATTTATGTTTGTGGAATGCGGGCTTCTCTAAAGTCATTCCAACCCCTATCACACCCTTTAGTACATCTAGTATTATGCCAACAGTAAGACTTGATCTAGATTCTTTTGCATTTAATTAACTTATTTCTTCGTTTATATTTTGTTAATATTTTTGTTTGTCATAGGGCATTTCTAGAGTAAGTCCAACAAGAATGCATCTTGTTGGCATGCAAGATCCAATTATGCCATCTGATACACCCAATGCTAGGAAAAATTTAAGATTTAACCATATGTTTGTGGGTTTGATTTTGTTATTTCCCCTATTATACCACTTTAATATTTATATTTGTCTTTCAGGGTGTTTCAAGAAGATGTGTCACACCCTCTACATCTAGACTAGAAACACCTGTCACAAGAGAAGCATCAAGCACAATACCTCATAGCATGCCCTCTACATCAAACATGGATGCTCCTAGTATCCCTGTTGAAATGGATGCTCCTAATATCCCACCAACACATGAAAAAGTTTCCTTGAGGAGTCTTATAGAATCACAATCAAGAATACTAAGACTCCTACCAGAAACTCCTGAAAATGTTGAAATTAGGAAAGAAATACTTAAACAAATTGAGTTATGGGAGAGGAAATTGTTGGGGAGTGCAAGGCTTACTTCAGATGAACAGGTAAAATTATTTGGTAATATTATCTTATTATTCTTTTCTAGTTCATATTTTACTTTTATCATTATAATGGCATATTGATTGGTAAAAGCATCATTGATGATTACATGCTTGCTTTGTGATACTAAAATGTGATTACATTGTTGCTTGATGGTCTCGTTGTAAATACAGGAAATAAATGACAAAGTGACTGATGTACCTATAGGGGCATTTACCTCAAACCCTAAGACTACAACAATATCCTCAGTGACTACAAAAGGAACACAAGAAGTTACAATTTTGCTCACCTCAGAAGGAAATGTCTTGAAGGATGAAAGGGGGTTAAAATTCTTTCACTTTATTTTTCATCGTGCAAAACAATTATTTGGCAATACCATTCAAATGGATTGGAGGAAGCAAGGCAATGCTAAGAAAGAAGAGCTCTTTAAAGATGTCATAATAGCATTTGGAAATCCTAGTTTTAATAAGGAAATTATTCTAGATATTGCACGAAGATACATTCACTCTAAACGAGACAATTTAAGGTCAAAGCTGACAAAAGACTTGAGATATCTGCGTCCAGCTTGGATTACAGACCAAATGACATGGGATGAACTTATTAAAGATGCCAAATTTAAGAGGAAGGTGCACAGTAATCCAAACTACAAGCCTTTTGCACGAGGAGGATCTAAAAGACGCCTTCGAGATACAAAAAAGCAACCCAAGCTAGGGTGTCAAGTATTGGATCCCATAAATTAGGATCTGGTGGGTACAATAGCATTCGTGGTGGCTTGGTAAGTGAATATTTTCATCTACTGTATTCTCTATTTCATAAAAAAAGTCATGAAAAACTTATGAGTTAATTGTATCTTATGATTCATTATACCTTATAAATTTGGTTATATTTGTTTATGTAGGTTCACCAATTTCAAAAGGAAGCTTCAGAGGAGGACCTAAAATATGCTTTACTACATGGTTCTCAGGGCCTTCGACAACATATGCTAGATCGAGGGGAGAAATTAGTCACTGGTCATGAATCTGATGTAAGTTCTTTGCGTGATGGGCTATAATAAAATTTCATATTTTGCTTTCATTTCCATTGCAAAGAAAATGATACAGATATTAATTTAGATAGATACACCTCGAATTACAACAATTTATTTCTTGCATTGAAAAATGAAACAAGCAAAGCTAAAACTGTGATATGAGTTGCTACAAGATTAATAACTATCAATTTACATAGAGAAAAGCATAGATTTTCATGGTTTATTAAATTCTATGCTTTGAAGCAAGCAAATAAGGTCTGATATGCTATTTTAATGAGTTAAATTGTGTTGTGTATAGGAAGCCCAACAATCAAACTCATTAGGTAGTGAGCATGAAGAAGAGAGCTAAGAGGAGGGTGATCCCATAATAGTGGTTTACAATTTTTTGTGAGCTGAACCAACAGATTTTATTTTTTAATAAATCTTCACGTTTTGGGCACCTATAAGCGGCTAAACTATGAGGAATTTGAGGATGATGCTGAAACTAGAGTCTCATCACATTTTTGTCTGTAGATTCTAAAAATATTTTTCAAAATTTTTGGGTAATTTCCTTCCTATTTTTCCATCTCCCTCGAAAACTATTTTTTTTCAAAAAACAACATTTTTAAGGAGTGACGCTCACCGTATAACACATAACTTTTTTCCTTGAAGGATAAAATTCTAATTCTTTCGAATTTAGATTTGTAACTCAGATATCTAGTGCTTCCACTTGGTTAGATAGTGTTTTATTGAAATATATTTTTCTTTGTCGTTTGAAATTAAAACCAATGACAGTAGACTTAAGCGATAAATTATACTTCTAACTTTTTTGGATATATCAAATTCATTTTGTTACGGATCAAGGACTTATTAATACTGGGTGCACTCATATTTTGGTACTTTTTTTTGATAATTTGCTATTTTTTCCACATGTACCAAAATAGAGACCTTCATTTTGACGAAAACCTATGTTTAATAAAACTAAAAACCGTCACATAATAAAACCAAAACATATTAAAATTATATTCATTGGATAGATGGATTTCCAAGGAATACGACTCCAATTGGGATTGTGAAGATTCCCCCATTTTCACCCTCAACCTGGCGTCAAAGCGTAAAAAATTAGGTTTTTGTGTGAACAAAGTCAAAAATTAGGGAAAAGGGGGGTTCGCTAGAACCAAGGGGGTTCTAGCGAACCAGGGTTCATTCGAACCCCCTCAATATACATTTTCCCTTTTGTTTTTTGGGCAGGAAATGTGGGCCCTGTGTTTGATGGGTTCGGTCGAACCCTATTTCTGTCGAACCCCTTTATGGTTCGGTTGAACTTGTAGGTTCATTCGAACCCCTAAAACCAATTTTTTTGCCATGGGGCCATTTTTTCTTAGTTTTCCTTCCTCCATCAAATTGTAAACCACTATTGTGGCTTCACCCGAAACATGATGAATTGTTTGTTGTACACAATGATTCGATTGCCATTCCTGAACCTCGACAGGAAACCATCCTTGAATTTCAGCAAGTGGGAGACAAGAATAATGAGGAGGGTGTTCAATGTGATGAACAACTGACACCCTCAATTAGAATAGTGCCTTCTATTAGTATAGTGCCTCGTAGAAAGAGGACATAATGGAAGAGGATAGATAGAAACAAATGAACAAAAGACATATTTTCTTCTTATGTTTAAGTGTATTGTTGTCTAATCATGTGGGATTGATCATTGATAAGAAAACAATAGAATATATAGATTAGAATGCTTTTGTTTAGCTCTCAGGACTTAATGGAAGAAAATAAGTTAACAAAATGATTTTTTGCAGGATCTTTTATGTTCCTTACATCAATTACTGCAAGCAACTTTCCTAGTTTTCATTCACATGTGTGGTCTAAATCATTTGTTTTTGTAGATCAATTGCCTTGGCTGGAACTAAATAGGATGCAATTTTTTAGATTATTACTTTTTAAATCATGGAATCCCTTAGAAGCCGAGATTTAAAAATATTCTTTGATTTGCTGTAACAAAATATGATAGAGCAGGACAAAATATCTTTTTCTTTTTTTTGTTATTAAATATTCTACAAAAGTAAGTTACAGTTTGGTTGATATTCAACAAAATTTGCAGCCAAAGATATGTTGTGTTGACTTCAATTTTTCATAGCTGCATTGTGGTGTAAGTATTTTTAAGTTGATTTTCCTCCAGGTTGAGCTAAAATGCATTGGGCACATTGGAAGAAAAATTGCACATACTTCATGAATTACATTTGGTGAGATTCTTATCTTCTGTTAAGCAATCAATATTGACTTTAGCTTCAATTTTTTGGTGGAAAATTAGGGTGTTCTGGAGACAATTAGGATAAGTTGTGCTGATATCCTACTAAACGAGAATTTGATGAATTTCTTGATTGTTTTGGCATGCTTGCTCCAGAATTTTTGAAGGGGTATGTTTTTGTTAGTTTCCTTATTCCATCAACTATGGGAGGAAGCAACATTTTGATACTCGAAGAAACTGGTTACATGGGTTGTCATTTGGCCAGTGCATCCCTTGCTCAAGGCCACCCTACTTTCGTTCTTGTTAGGGAATCCACAACTTCTAACCATGACAAGGCCAAGTTGTTGGAGTCCTTCACATCCAAAGGAGCAACTCTGCTCTATGTAAGTTACTCATACAATCACCATTCAACGATACACAGTGTTTTTCTTGCCACTAATGTCATTTTTGTAATACCCAAATGCAGGGATCTGTAGATGATTATGCAAGCCTTGTAAAGGCAATCAAGAAGGTGGATGTGGTGATTTCCGCAGTGGGTGCTCAACAGTTAGCAGATCAGTTCACTCTCATCAAGGCCATCAAGGATGTTGGAACTGTCAAGGTACAATCCATGTCTATGTTTTAACCAAATTCATGACAGTGGTCATAATGCAATTCTGTTGTCCTGGATTGAGTTTATGTGTATCTTTTGCAGAGGTTTTTCCCATCAGAGTTTGGGATTGATGTTGACAAACACCACGCAGAGGAGCCTGCAAAGAGTATGTTTGACTTGAAAGTAAAACTCCGTCGGGCTATTGAAGCAGAGGGCATTCCACATACATATGTTGTTCCCAACAGTTTTGCAGGTTACTTTCTTGCTAACCTTGCGCAGCTTGGCCAAACAGCTCCTCCAAGAGACAAAGTTGTCATTTATGGAGATGGAACTACCAAATGTATGTACCATTTTCATTTTTGTAGTTCATTAATTAATATCATACAATTGTTGGTTCTTTTAGATCTGTATTACTCAAGATTTCTAGGAGTCTTTTTTGCAGACTCTGGTCTCTGTTACAAATTTCCTAACTTCATTTACTATTATGATTATTTGTTGATTCATGATCTCTGTTATTGGAGATTTGTGGTCTCTATTATTAGATTTAGTTTGTGAGCCATGATGCGTGACATGAGTTCCACATGGAGCAGCAATAGATTGTTGTATGATGATGCTGCAAATCTTTCTTTTCTCCCTGCAACATATGTTATACCTATTCTTAGTTTGTTGTTCATTCAAATTTTTTCAGATTCCCTTGCTGCATGTTGACGATTGCATGTAACACATTTCTTTTATTAGTTTTCTTCAATTTTTGTTAATGTATAAACTGCTACATATCTGTGTATCAAACATTGTTTTTAATGCTCTGTTTTTCCCTGTGTATTAGCTTTGTTCTTTCCTCTATGTTGTTATCTCATAACCTGTGTAGGAATTAGGCTGCTTTAGTTTTTACATAGATGAGGGGTCTCTGTTATGGAATTTTGCTTGATCTTTTGCCTGAAATATCTTTGAGTTGGGAATGCAGCTGTATATTCGAGGGAAGAAGATATTGATACATTCATAGTCAAGGCAGTAGATGATCCAAGAACCTTGAACAAGATCCTTTGAGGCTTTTATTAAACATTTCATCTTTGTTTCTACCATGTGCATGTCTATGCTCATGCTCCTTCATTTGCGTGCATGTTTATTGGAGCATTCATAGGCACATCTACAAATATTCCTTTATTTTATGCTTCCATGGATGCATGCACCTTGTTCTAAAGCTCCCACCTTCTACGTAGGCCTACAGGATGTTGGCCAATGTTATGAGTTTGGCTCGGGCAAGGAGGAGTTTCTAAAATCTTCTTAACAAATTTATTTTGTGTATATCCTATACTTTGCTTCCCATCTATGTGAACTGAATCCTTTGTTGATTCTAGTCAAAATTATAGGTTACAGCTCTTAAAACGTTTATTGAAACTAGGCGTACACTTCATCAATCAATCTACATATGTATGCATATTATGTTTTTTTGTGTTATGTTGATTCTAGTCAAAATTACAAGTTACAGCTCTTTAAACGTTTCTTGAAACTATGCCCCAGTCTACTACCCATGATATAGTATAAAAGTGCATCAGCTCAGTCCTAAATTATCATAAGTTCCTGGTTCTGAGTTTATGCTGAGTAGAGTGATAATAAGCTTTAGTTTGAGAGCTTTACGATGACAATAAGTATTGGGATTTTGAGTGTTTTCATGGTGTGTTTTACTTTATTTGTGTTTTACTATAATTTTCATGGTGTGTTTTACGTTATTATGTGTTACTATATTTTGTTAGTGTTTGTTCTTTTCTTATCTATATTATTTTATTTTGTATTATAAAGCAAATAATACAAGGTCAGTAGTGCAAATCGATCTGGTTAGTAGTTACTATAATTTTGATCTGTGTTAGATGAAGATTGATGAAGTAATTGCCTAATTGCTTTGTTCTGACATAGGACAGCAGATATAGTTTTCAAGTGGCAGTTTTAAAGCATAAAGGAACAGTTGGGAAGGAAAAAGGTCAGTTTGACACCTGTAACAACATTTTGCAAGCATCTAAGAAGGTATTGATGGGCAGTTGAGAAGGATGCAGGCATATAGGGACAGTTTAAGCACCTGTAGCAACAATTTGCAAGCATCCAGAAGGTTAAAGATTGGATATAATAGTTGACAGAGTGGATATTTGTAATTAGTTCTTTTGATTTTGATACAGAATTGTAAACTTGACACAGTTTCATTCTAGTCACTTTGACATTGTAACTCAGATTTTTCAGTTTTAGACTGAAACAAAACATTTTGTAACACATTTTCAAAGCAAGAGATACATGTATTTTCAAACTATGTATGGTTGCAAGACCATCTTCTATCAATAAAATGAGCATTTTGGCCTTCAAAAGTTTTGTTTCTATTATGTGTATGAATTAATTGATGTCATTTTCTATTATTTTCAAACATTGAATGTTGAAAATCACACAAAAATATTGAAAATAAATTATTTATTTTTTAATAAATTTTTCATATTGTCTCTAGACTTTAATCCCAATAATTGTCTCTAGAGAGACAATATGTCTTTAATCCTAACTATTTTCACTAAAGAGACAAAAGTGAAATTGTCTCTAAAGAGACAAAAACACTTATGTTTCACATTGTCTTTATAAAGACAATTTTTAAGACAATAGTTTAAGACGCCTGCTTAAAGACAATAATTGAGACAATACACAGTTTTTTTTGGTCTTAAATTAAGACAATTTACTAAATAATTGTCTCAAAAAATGTCTTAAAATGCCCTTCTATGTAATAGTGTGTGAATCTGGATATTCTGGAATTCTCTTAAAACATGGTTATATAGAAGGCTTAAAATGTCACTAGTTTTAAGAAGAGGTTCTATTATTATTGTGGAAATTTAAAGTTTTACATGCATTTGTTTGGAATTAATTAATTCTTGAACTTATTTTTTAATTCATAAATTTTATTTATTAATAATCTGTTATGTCTATAGGTGCCTTTTTTATAATTATAGGTCATATTAATAGTGATTTACAAAACTCACATAGAAAGAGGGGAGATTTTTTGATAAGACTATTGACTGGGAGTAAGTTGAAGAGAAGGTGGGCCCACAGACATGATTTTTGGAAAAGGATATTTCTCTACTTTATGTAACAATAAGAGAACTCAAAGTGCAGTTGGAAAGTGTAAATTCTAACCTGAATCACCCTGGAATATAGTTTCAAACTGAAGTCAACTGGACTAAAGTAAGGGTTGAAACTGAAAGTTTCCTATGAGAAGAAGGCCATGTATACAAAACTACAACTTTTGATGAGTTTTTTGAGCAAAAATTATTTGATTTATTTAGCTATTTATTATTAAATCAGGCTCATTTGAGAAGGAGAGAATTTTGGAAAAGCTAGTTAAACAATTTTTTTTTAGAGCTGATTAAAATTTAGCAGTAGAATAGATAATACATTTTTTTTATTTTCTTAGTTTACTTGAGTTAACTCAAAGATATTAGTTTCTGTGCACTGGAGAAGCTTGTTAGATTTGTAAATGTTGTTTATCTATTTTGCAACAGTAGAAGCAGATAGATTTAAACCTTGTTTATGTTGTTCTTTGGAATGATATTTGTTGTGTTAATCATTTGATTTGAAAATTTTCAAGGAATGAGTAAATTTTTATCTTTTCTTTTGTTCGAAATTATGATTTGTGATCTGCTGTTAATATTTGCACTGTGAATGAATGGCTTTGTATTGATTACAGGTTTATTTGTTTTGTAGTTTTAGTTTAGGAATTCCTTGAAGAGTAAAAAATCTATTTAACTGAATGAATCAACATTCTTTTGTCTCTTGTGTCCCTGATCTATGTTTTGTCTTTTTTTACCCCTTGATTAGAGTAGGTTTAGATATGAGTTTGATCTGGCAACAACCAAAAAGCTCAATAACTAGCAGGCCCCTTGAACATTATAGCCTCATTGACCTGTCAACAAAATAGTAACATTGTGACCCAACATCCAAGACCTTGGAAGGTGATCGATTTAATGATCATTTGTCTTTTTTCAGGAGAGGTAAGGTGATTACATCTTGCCTGCATGTTGCTGTGTCAATTTGGCCATCAACAAGAATCAAGGAAAAGTAACGTTTCATAGAATTCACCTCATGTTAAGCACCACTAGTACTATCAATATCATGCACATACTCCTCAAATTCAACATAATCACTGTCAACATTGTCCTAAAGTTGTGTAGCTTTTCCAAGAGCTCTATTGATAGGCTCTTTTCCTTTTTGTTCTGATTTCATATAATTTCCCTACATGTTATTTAATCATCATGCAAAGTTAATATAAGTCAAGTAAAGAATGCAAAAGCTATAATTTTTTGTCCACAAAAACTATTATATTACCTCAACTTCAACAAAACTATGATTGACATCAAAGCATTTTTGTTTTTGTGCTACTTTTGTAAAATTTCTCTACATGTAGTTTAACCATCAAGAAAAATATTATATCTAGATGAGGAGTAATGCATTTAAAAAATAGTGAAAAAAGTCTTTCCAAGCATAAAATTCATAGTATATAGTCATATTTCATGAATATCCTAAGTTATGCAAGGAAAAGGGTAACATGCTATAGGTCACTATCATTGGGCCACAGTCTTACACCCCCTTGATAGTAAGAAGCAGCTATAAAAACATACAAAGTAAGACAATTATGAAGAGCTCAACAAAGAAAAAAAAACAATAAGAGTAAGACTATTAATAGTATTTCTATCACACCTCAAATCTAGCAAGGCAGGAAAAATGGAATTTCTCATGACAAGTCATTGAAAGGTTGAAATAAATGATGCCAATTTATGACTCACAAACCCCTCACCTTTTCAAACACCCATTATTGCCTACCAAAACATATCACAAAATATATTTAGGTCTCTTTGGACCAACAACATCAAAATTGGACTTCAACACTATCCTACTTGGCCAATTAGGCATGTTTTGGAAAGCAACACCTCTTTAATCTTCCTCTAAAACCCAAAACTCAATTGGGAACTCTTAACCAGGCAACACAACCTTAAATTTCCCAACTCTTACATTGAGACACAGCTTCCAAGTCTCCTATTCATGAAACCCTCATTTTTAGTCATTCTAAGGGGGTTTTAATGAAAATCTAGTTTCTCAACCTTCTCACACTCCAAAAACTCCTCAAAAACCTCTAATAAAGCATGCAAAAACTTATTCTAACATAAGAAATTTCTTCCCCTAAGTTTCACAACCATTACCATACTCAAACCTCTTAATTTCACTCAAAAACCACACTTTTTCACCTCTAGGGTATCATGCCCAAAGCCTCAAACGATCTCCCTCACCCCTGAAACCACTTGGACACCTTATTCCTACTTGCTACCCTCTCATTCCACTGAGTTAAAATGATTACAATAGATGGAATGGGTGAAAATCTATTTTTGTAGACTCACAAACCCTCAACTCTATCTTTACAGACCCGTTTCAACAATTTGACTACAAAATGCACAATACTCTTCAAGAATCCACCAAATCAGAAAAAAATTGAAGTTAACTCACCCAACCACCTAATTAAATTCAAAGGAGAACAAGGAAACCCTGTACAGGCAAGTACAGAAGATTGGAACTACAAATAATCAGAAATTTTTGAGAAAAGTATAGAATTTCAAGAATTTTATTATTGCTTTATCCATAACAACAAAAATAGATTGTAAAAAATAGATTTTTGTAGTTTATATTCATATCTTTGATTACATTGTATTGTACATATTTCAAACTCAAAGCATTACTTCACATTGCATAACTAATAACTAGATGTTGATAGATGAAAAAATTTCAATTACAATATAGTTTTTATAAAGTCAACCTAAGTAGTTATGAAATTACTTCACATTGCATAACTAATAACTAGGAACAACTGCCAATTGCATTTGCTTATCATGGCATTCTATGAGACCACATTTCTTTGAGGCATTTTTTCAAACAGTTCACTGCCTTGTCTATGCTACCACATTTTCCATACTTGTCTACCAAAGCATTTTGTCAAACTGTTCTCTGCCTTGTTGCTATGGCTAAAAGCCTAAAACAAGTGCTTTCAAACAAGCTATGGATGCTTGGAAAAAATATATCAAAAGCATAATAGTAAGCATGAGACCACATTTTTTTGAGGCATTTTTTTTAAACAGTTCATTGCCTTTTCTATGCTATTGCTTACTATTATGGTTTGATATATTTTTTCCAAGCATCCATAGCTTGTTCGAAAGCAACTATTTTAGGCTTTTAGCCATATCAGCAAGACAATGAACTATTTGATAAAATGCTTTGATAGACATGTACAAAAAATGTGGTAGCATAGGCAAGGTAGTGAACTGTTTGAAAAAATGCCTCAAAGAAATGTGGTGCTATGGCTAAAAGTCTAAAATAGGTGCTTTCAAACAAGCTATGGATGCTTGGAAAAAATCTATCAAAGCATAATATTAAGCAATAGCATAGACAAGGAAATGAACTATTTAAAAAAAATGTATCAAAGAAATGTGGTCTCATGGTGATGGAATGCCATGACAAGCAAATTGTTATGGATTGCCATGGCATTCCATCACCATGAGACCACATTTCTTTGAGGCATTTTTTCAAATAGTTCATTTCCTTATCTATGCTACCACATTTTTCATATATTTTTACCGAAGCATTTTATCAAATAGTTCATTGCCTTGCTGCTATGGCTAAAAGCCTAAAAAAAGTGCTTCCAAACAAGCTATGGATGCTTGGAAAAACTCTATCAAAGCATAATAGTAAGCAATAGCATAGACAAGGCATTGAACTATTCAAAAAAATGTCTCAAAGAAATGTGGTCTCAATGTGCTTGTCATGGCATTCCATCACCATGAGACCACATTTCTTTTAGGCATTTTTTCAAACAATTCACTACCTTGTCTATGCTACCACATTTTTCATACATGTCTACCGAAAAAATATTTAATCAAATAATTTGCTGCCTTGTTGCTATGGCTAAAAGTCTAAAAAATATGCTTTTGAACAAGCTATGGATGCTTGGAAAAAATCTATCAAAGCGTAATAGTAAGTGATAGCATAGACAAGGCAGTGAATTGTTTGAAAAAATGCCTCAAAGAAATGTGGCCTCATGGTGATGGAATGCAATGATAAGCAAATTCCCTGGATCGTCATGGAATTCCATCACCATGATACCACACTTCTTTGAGGCATTTTTTCAAAAAGTTTACTATATTGTCTATGCTACCACATTTTTCATACATGTATACCAAAGCATTTTATCAAATAGTTCACTATCTTGCTGCTATGGGTAAGAGCCTACAACAAGTGCTTTCAAACAAGCTATGGATGCTTGGAAATTTTTTATCAAAGCATAATATTGTGAACCCCAATCCTAGACCTGCACAAACACAACAAACAAACACATTTAGATTCAAATGCAAGTCAAGATTAAGATTCCCCATGAAATTCATTAACTTTGCTCAAAATAGGAAGAAAATGAAGAATAAAATGAGAAATAGATCAAATCCTATTTAAAACAAGTAAACTTCCAGTCCCATGGGGGAATTAGTGTCAATTTGATGTGGGAATTAGCCCTTTCCCAACTCATATGCAAACTTTGATGATTTAATGATGGTGTGATCCACTTGGTGATTGCTTCAAATGAGCTCCATGAAGAAAACCCGCAATAACCTAGCTATAACTTGATGAAATTGATGAAAATAGTGATGCTTGAGTATGAAATTGAGTATAATAAGTTTGCTCAAAGTGTGGATGATCAAAACAATGGACAACCTCTCTATTTATAGAAGAAATTGAAGAGAGAAGAGGCAAAAGGGATGAATGTGGGATAAAAACCCAACCAATAGAAAGAAGCCACTTGTCAACATGTGAGTGGACAAAGGTGGAGCACATTTTGGTCTTTGTACCATTAAATGCAATTAGGTAGAATTTGAAAATAGTGAAATGACATGTTGGAGGGAGAAAAGAATGACTTAAATGCCACTTGGCTCAATGCACAAGGACATGTAAGATGAGTCAAATGCTTTGTTGGAAGGACAAATCCCATTTGGACGGATTTTCAAATTTGGAGGAATATTTCCTCAAAGATATTATGTTGAGAGAAAATAGGGATTTAATAAATCAATAAATTGATTTATTTGTGCAAGTGAGAAAAGCTAGAGGATGTGACATGGATTAAGATTAGATTAACCAAGATTTGATTAATTTGAGAGGAGATTAGGTGATTTGACCAATTTGACTTAGAGTTTTGGATTATTTAAATCAAAATGAGAAGAATGTGATTTAGACTTAATTAAATAAATATTTTGATTTATTTAACCAAAGGGGATGATGTTATATTAAATTGGATAAATGTTTGATTTATTTAATTTAATAGAGGAACTTTAGAGATTTAATTAAATAAAGTGAATTATTTAATTAAAATAGAGATAAAGAGATTAATCAAATAAAATGATTTATTTAATTAAAGAGAAATAATGACTTAACTAGATAAATTTGAATTATTTAATTAAGAGGAGAATTTGGTGAATTTAATCAAATAAGGGTTATTCAATTAAATGATTAGAAAAGAGGATGATTCAGGATGAAGTGATGTCAATCAGTACATTTTACATGTCTACAAATATTAAGCAATAACATAGACAAGGTAGTGAACTAGTTGAAAAAATGCCTCACATTGGGGGAGCTCCACTCATCGCTCCACCGATAGACTGATGAAAGAAGAAATTTAACACTATCGACCTAACATTACTACATCGGGGGAACTCCCCTCATTACTCCACCGATAGACTGATGAAAGAAGAAATTTAACACTATCGACCTAACATTACTACATCAGGGGAACTCCACTCATCGCTCCACCGATAGATTGAAGAAAGAAAAAATTTAACACTATTTTCCTAACATTACTACATTGGGGGAACTCCCCTCATCGCTCCACCAATAGACCGATGAAAGAAGAAATTTAACACTATCGAACTAACATTACTACATCGGGGGAACTCTAGTCATTGCTCCACTGATAGACCAATGAAAGCAAAAATTTAACACTATCGGCCTAACATTACAACATCGGGGGAAATCCCCTCATTGCTTCACTGGTAGACCGATGAAAGAAAAAATTTAACACTATTAGCCTAACATTACTACATAGAGTGAACTCCACTCATCACTCCATCGATAGAGCGATGAAAGTAGAAATTTAACACTATTCGCCTAACATTACTACATCGTGGGAACTGCCCTCATCACTCTACTGATAGAACGATGAAAGTAGTTCACAAAACAAATATTGGCATAACAACACTCTGTCGGGAAAACTTCCAAAGGACTCTCCCTGATGTACCGACGGGGTCAACAAAGGTGAACACATCAGAGTAACATAAGTGTATCGGTGGAACAAATGATATCATTTCCCTGATGGCTCAACTAAAGCATAACATCAACACTAGAACATATTGACAGAAGATAACACAATGTCCCACCGATGGGGCAATACACTATACAATAGGGAGATTCAACATGTGGTAAAAGCATATCAAGGGAACATGAGGCTATCAGGCCAACATAAAACCTGATTCCCCTTGATGCAACGATAAAAGGCTAAAGGCATTAGAGGAAGTGACACCTATTGGTGGATCATGAGCCATCAAATATTTGCTAAGGAAGGATATTGGAGGAACTAAGGCACTTCAGGGAGACATTATCTAGCCTCCTGCCAATACCCTAAAGGGAAGGAGTTCATGGATGAAAGGGGTGTTTATCGATGAAAGTGGAATCATGATCCCACCGATGAAATGATTATTATTGTTCTTGACTGATGTGACATCTCAGAGATATCGTTGGAATATTCAAATTAAATTCTCTCCTTCGACGACAAGATTGAGAGCAATTGGAACATTTATGAACTAGAGTTGAGTGAATTATATTTTAATTCGATCATATTTGGTCATTAAGACTTGAAAGAATTCACTGGAAGTGGGAGTAGAGGAGAGAAGGTTGGGAATATGCCATTGTTGAACAACTTAGAGCTAGAGAAAGTGAACTCAAGTAAGTGTGCAAAACTTGACTAAGAAGCTAATTTTATAAAGGCTTGTAAAAAATTTAACAATGGAAGAAAGCTTAGAAACACAAAAAACTAAGAAAAAAAAATAGAGAAAAGAATTCTAAACTAGGACTTGATTGACCAATGCCCTAGGTCAGGACCGAGACCCAAAGGAAGTGTATAGTTGAATCCTTCCATGGATAAGTTATGGGACAAGCACAGAGGTTTAGGAGATGTGTGGATACCATGCCAAGGATATGAGTTGTTCATGTACCATTATAGGAAATAGTACAAGTTTCAACCTATCTACAACCCATGGAGATTAAACTTGGGGAGATTAGTGGTACCCAATGTTTTTGTCAATACAGAACTAGTTAGAGCTTTAGCCACTAGATATGAACCTAGAAGAAAAAATATTCAATCATATGATGGGTCTTATCTTCTTATTATTTCTAAGGCACTCATATCTATATTTTTTCAATTGGAATGCTCTAGGGATTTTCCATTTACAATCAAGGAACACTCTAAGGATTGGTTATTTAGCCAATGCTCTGAACTATGGGATGGAAAGGATAAAAAACTATAGTGATAGTATTAATTTTAAACATTAAATTCCTTGTTGATGCATTTGCTTCTACATCAAGGACACGCCAGAAGGTTCTGGGGAGAAGAGTTAAGGATAAGGGATTATGATCAAAATTGGAATTATAAACCTATACAATTGTGGACCTTGATATGGGATGGTAGATATGGTATATCACACTATCTCTACTTTGAAGAATGTTTTGTGAAACCATTGTTGAAATTGTTGGTACATTCATGTAATTATAACCTATCCCTTGAAATATAGATATTCTTGAGACCAAATGGAAAGGACCCCAAGAAAAAGGTAAATCATAAATGGGGGGGGTTGGTATACATTTCGGTATGCATTTCCTAATTTTACTGTGATCAGAGTTTATGGGTTTGAAGGAGCCCCACATTTATTGCCATGGACAGTTCGAGACATAATTTCCTATTTAGAAATTGTTAGGAAGTTGGCTAAATCTAATTTAAAACGCCTTAATAAATACAATAAGCAATCTCTCATGCCTAACACTTTATGTTTTGGAGATTTTACAGTAGTCACCAATGAGAGGTATGAGGAAATTGATAGCAGGTTGGTACAATACAATCTACCATTGGGAAATGAAAGAAATAATTTTGATACAAATAACTTTATTCATAAAGAAAAGTTGTCGCAAGGGATATCAAGATACAAACATCACTTTTCTGTTGATGATGTAATAAGGAATTATGATGAAGCTTCGACAAAAGACAAGATGACTGCATATAACAAAGTTATGTTAGCTAAGACATGGAAGAGAGGGAATATCCCATCCTACTCAGGAGCATTTGATGAAGTGTAGGATCCTCTAGAAAGAATTGAGTAGCTCATCGCTCATGTGGATGAAATAATAAAATATGTGCCCCTAGTTGTCTTTGAAGCACCTCATACAAATCATTCAAGAATGCAGGCTAAGGACACAGAGCCTCTTGATTACATACCCTCGCAGCCCACTCATGTGGTGAGTTTCTCTGTAGATACATTTATGAGCAAAGAGGATGAAGAAGGAAGTGATGAGGAAGATGATGAGATTGAATAGATAAGCGCCCCCATAGTTACACAATATCATCCACCTGAAGAACATATCATTGTCAAATTTGAAGCTTCAGATGAACTCTTTGATGTGAGGATTAAGGCTAGGAAATAATTTATTTTTGATAATGACTTTGTTAAGACTTCTAAATTTAAATCGTTTGTTTATGAGGCATAAAGGCAGGATGTTGAGACAAAAGATGAAAGATATCACTCATGAGCAGGAGGTAGCCGCCTTGGGAGAATTAAGGAAAGAAATAGATAAAGAATTAAAATCTATCACCCCTAAAAGGGGAAGGGAATTACTTCAAGAATTTGGGCTACTACTCCTACTAGGGTGGGATATCAATGCTACAATAGTATTCAATAGTTTAAGGAGAAGATGATACAAATCAATGCACTTAACAGAGGAAGCTAGTGATAACATGTACTCAGGATTGGGGTACAACCTAGATGAAGCCACCCTGCTAATTTGTTCATTGTATCCTCAAGATAAAAGACCCACTGACATTAATGACCCAAACTAGGTGTTTGGACATCTTTTGGTCTAGAAAGTAGGGGACACTGATCCCATTGAAACGACTGAACTGAACATAAATGTAGAAAAGTTTAAAAGGAACAAATTGAAAATATGATAAAAGAAAATGATAAATTGAAGGAGGTGGCTAGTTACAAAGATAAAACATCCTCCTCTTCCACACCAGAATTATATTTCCCATGGTTAGAAACTGACAAGAGAATATTGGATGCATTAGTAGATGCGGCTTATTAGAAAAATTGTCATCAAAAGTCCCAAAAGAAATGCAAGGAGTTGGAAATAGAAATAAAAACCACTAAGTATTATGTCGTGTCTGAGATAAGCAAAGAAAGATTTAGCAGGATGATGGATCGTGCTGATGAATATTGGAAGTTGTTTCAATAAACATACTTAGTGCTCATGGAGAATGAAAGATTGCAAGAGCAGATCATTGAGAAAAGGAAGGAGCTCCTAAATGAGAAATCCATGAAAGGTTAGACATTGCAGGCATACAATAAGTTGGTGGAATCACACAATGAGTACCACAATAGGCTCAAAGAGGATGTTGCCTATTTTGATTTGAACCCTATAGTCCATGACAACTTTGGCAATCCCAGGGAACAAGATGATTGGAAGGTTGACATTGCCTTGTTTCTACCTAATGCAATACAAGAAATAAATGACGAAGAGATGGTGTTACAAAATACACACAAACAACTTGAAAAGATGTTGTATATGGATTTTGATATGAAGGATGCAATTTCCAATGTAGAGACTTATGCTGAGGAGGAATACACTTGCCATCTTTTCGCTATCAACTTGTTCATCAACCAAACCAAGGATGCATCAAATATAGGACAACCATTGGGACATGAAAATAAACCTACATCATAGGGGAGGTGTACTTTGTAGCTAATGCATTATCATGGAGCAGGAGCCTTGAATAAATATTAGTTGGTCACGAGTGTCCACTGGGAGATTAACAAATCGATGCATTCACTTGATGAAGTGTTATGTTTTTATTTATGTTAAAATTAGCATTTAGTTATCAAGCATTGTACCTTTTTGTAATGGGTCTGTAGCTTGTTGCCTCCTATATATAAAGGGATACCAAGACCCAATTGAACATTACCAATTCATTGTTACATTTCCATTATAGTAGACAAAGTAAGAAGATAGATTGCACAATTTCCCTATTTATATCATATTGAGACACTTCTGTTACAATATTTATATTATGAAGTAATAATAAAGAAGAATACTTATAAAACGTAATCGATATTCAATGTTCAATTACTTATAAACCTTTATACACTCCTTCTTGCCTAACATAATCACTCTTGTTGCCTTGCTTTGATTTTAACTCCCAAGACTTTATTGTAATTTTCTTGTACCAATTAATTGTGACCAATGTGATCAAGTACTAGCTGTCATGAGAGAAGGTAATGTTGATTTCATACCACTCTATTTTGGTGTTGACTCTGAGTAATGATTATTGAAAAATGATTACTTTGAAGTGGAACCTTCCTTGATTGATAGGCATAAATAGTGATGATGTTGGCCTTATGTAGAGATGTTAGAATCTTTGGTGGTGTATGAAAAGCAAGGTTTGGGATTAAATGTAGAGCTGAATGAGTTCCATGCCTCAACTATAGTGCTAATGATGATGTCCTCTTTATTGCCCATAGAAAAGTTGGTAAGGAAGTTTGCTTCCATTCTTGCCTCTCTATATGCATGTTGGACAGTTGAGATGAGGAAATAATTCCACCATTATCTCATTTGAATATTGTTTGGATTTTATGGCAATTATCCTTTCACTCCTACATTCTTTCTTATTCTCATCTTCTCTATTTCACTCTTGTTTCCAAAAGCACAACCCATTCAAACTCTTCTTGCGCATTTGTTTCAATAACTTCAATAAAAGGCAACAAAAAAATTTCTTCATCAATTAGCATGGAAGGTTGTAAAGTCATGAACTGAGTGACACTAAGCAAAGTCATGAACTAAAGAGAGTCATGAGTTAGAAGAACAATGAAAAGATAGAGTAGATCATTCATTGATCTCATAGTTATTTTGTCATAAAACTCACAATCACAACATTTAGGACAATCACAGTGGATATCAATGAAAAAAAGGAAAAATTTCATAGATTCATTGTTCCATATATGATTGTAATACTTTTCCTGGAGATCGCAAGAGTAATTTTATAGAGGCATGCTATGGAAAACATTTATAAAATTTGTAGACATCTTTAGAATACAATATAAAGATGGTATAGTTGAGAATCAAAATATTGAGGGATAGCCTCTTACCTAATCTAAATTCATGGAATTATGGTCATTCCATGCAAAAACTATAGGCTTAACAGAGGCAACCATCTACAAAACTTTCTTAGTGAGACCGTGTAAGCAACTCATTATATGTTGGTACTCTTCATTTGAGTTGACATGATCTGGAGAGGCTCTTACTAGGTGTTCAATAGATGGCTATGAAATCTCTATTGACGAATTAGATTTCCTCTTCATACTAGTATTAGATTTAGTACGTTCTAGTGTTGCCATATAATTGACAACATCTTCTACACCTGCTTCTCTATTATTGTTTTCCACCTAAAATACAATGTCAATTTCAACATATAGTTAGTTCAATAAAAAAATGAAATAAATAACAAAATGTAAATTGAACCAAAAATCCACACACTTATTCCACATTTGTCCATTTTGGCCTGCAACCCGCCTCAGCCAAATGTATATTCAATCCTCATATTATCTCTTGCTCTCTTGCATCTTTTACTCTTTGTCAAATATTCTTCGGAATGCATACTTTCTTTCAATGCCTCCCACTGTTTGGGAGATAGAGTGGAGTCTAATGTCTCTTTTCCCTCGATGATTATTTTTCTACAATTGTATCTAAAATTTTTCATCAAAAATCTCATCTTGTGCTTGTAATATTATCTAGAGATTTTTCACCCAACAGTGTCAAAGGAATTTTCCATTTTTTGTGTAACATATTCCACATTTTGTGGATCTTGGTCTGAAAAATTTGATTTGTAGATATCCAAATGGCCCCTACATCTTACGCCCAACTCGGAGGCCCACCTTGCAACATTTTTCCCTATGGGTTCACCATCTCTTGATACCTCAACCAAGAATGGCTTCTTCCCTTCTAATATTCTTTCTTTTGTATTCCTCTCTATAGATCTATATAAATATTGACTCAATCTTTGTCTTTTAACATAAGCAGGCACATCTTTTGTTGAACCACTACAAATATTTCTTGTTGATCCACTAATTCCATCAAAAGTTGTAGATGCGACAGGTGCACTCTCAGGCACATCAGATGCAAGGAGAATCTCTTCATGACTTTCATTAATCATAACTTCATTCTCCTTGGCCACATCAAGTGTGGTATGAGTAGGTAGATCAGTAGTGGTCTCCGCAGATTTCACTTCATCACAACTATTTTTCTCATCAACTACATTTGTTGAATCACAAAAGCGTTGGCTTCTACAAGTTGGAAGCACTGTATCTTTACTTTTTTTAATTTTTTCTTTGCATTTTCTCTGCACTCTTTTTCTTTCTTATAAAAAAAAATAAAAAATCATATCATATGTGTCTTATATACATAAAGATATTTCCTATAAAATTTCATTAAACAGTATTAAACAAATAATATACTACTTAGTGGATTTACAACTTCCCTATTTGTCAAACCAAGACGTGATAAATATGCATTATTCTTGGCCACACATTCTTCATAAAAGTGTTCATAATCCATCACTGGAATTTGAGTGTTGTGATCACTATCATCTAATTTGCGCTTTAAATTCTTTTTATTCATTTCTTGATGTCCAAAAAAAAAATAATGTACAAATTAGCAACTTGATACAAAGATAATTAACCAAAACAGAAATTGCATAAATACAAGTTTATGAGGTCTCATTTTTAATGAACAGTCATTAAAACACATATAAAGTCTAAAGCACTACAAACAACAACAACCATTAGATGTTATGGGTATTTCAGTCAATGGATATTAAATAATGGTGCCCTACAAAAATTCTAGTTGCATAAAAAAATTAGCAATGTATTTGAATCAATCCATCAAATCTTTAGCAATAATGTTTTCATTCATGGTTCAATAAAAAAATATGTATTACCAAATTTTAACAGGACCTACACTTTTAGCATGGAAACCATTTTATACAACTAAACCAATGCTTTTTTTAGGTGATAGCACTATCACTAAGAAATGTCTATGGTGTTTGGTGATTCGTACTTTTGTTGTTCTGTTACATAATAATTTTCTCATAACATCCACATACATTCATGAAGGGGTAGATTTCATGAAAAAGAACAGATATGTTGGAGTGGACAGTGAGTTACAAGCAAGGAACACCATGATTTGAGGACTAAGTAGTCAAACAACAGTGAACTTCAAGATTAATGCAAAACAATGAAGAACATTTGATCAAAGCAAAAAAAAGCAATGACCTTATAGTATATAAAGATACATATGAGACAGATGTAGACACTAAAAATTAGTCTAGGCTTGCAACTTTAATTCCTTCATTATTCACCATTGTCATCATTATAATTAAATATTTTTAATTATTTAATTATATTTCTAAAGTCCCTTTCCATCTATTACTTAAATAATTTTTAATTATTTAATTAAACTATTCTATCATTGTTTAATCTTGATTAATTAAATAAATATAATTTTTTTAATTATGTTAGTAAATTAACTTTACCTCTTTCCTTAAATAAAATAAAATAATTATTTAATTTATCTTTATTACATTTCAAATATAATTAAATAATATTTTAAATTATTTAATTATTCACTAAACCTTTTCTTTAGTCAAATTAAATAAATTCTTATTTATTTAATCCCCTAATTTGAATGTTGAAATAAATTAATCATTTAATTCATAAAAGGAATTATTTATGGCATATTCCTCTGTAATTGGGTAATCATCAAGTTATCGGATTATTCATTATCACTTGAGTCGAGATCTAAATTTAATCATTTAGTTATCTTTTGAGTCAATATTGTTTCTAACGAACAGATCTTTCTTGATTTGATCATTCAGTTATCTACTTCCACCTTTTGCATGAACACATTTATTAATTAAATAATCTTAATGAATTAATTAATTTATGTGTGCGTTCGAATAAACTATTTTCCTCGTGCAAATCATCAACTTGACATGGAAATTCTATTCTTCTAATTTTTGAATAGTCATCACTGAAATATTATATTATTATTTAATTTAATCTCTCAACATTCGTGTGTTTTAACTTTCACTCACTAAACCCTAATTCATATGCATGACCTAATTTTAATCTCGATCGTCCATTCAAATTTTAATCTCAGCCTTTCATTCAGACAATCAATTTTTTATAAATTGGCCAACCTTTGTCATTATTCTCGACTTTTGAGAGCAACTTGTTTTAATCTTTGACATTTCATTATTAATCACATATATTAAAAATATATTTGCATAAATACTAAAAATCTGAGGGAAAATATCATTCAAAGGTGAAATGGAGGACAACAAAGATGAATCATGGTGTTTTATGGATATTTGGTAAGATTGTTTCATGTTTTAGTTTCCTTTGTACTTTTTTCTTTGATGTAGGTTGATTTGCTTTAATCTATTGCTTGCTACTATTTTCTTGCATTACATTTTGGTGAACCCAACATGAAGACATCGTCTTAAAAAAAAATCATAGCTTTTTCATTGAATTTTGTAGGTTTTGTATGGAACGATGCATTTAACAGACAAAATGACACAATTGACTCTGCGAGCCGCATTTGATAGATAAAACACAATTGACTCTATGGGCTACATTTCATGAGAAAAATGACACATTTGAGTATTCCCGACGCATCTGTGGAAAACAATTATGCATTTGACTGGTAAAACAATGACACAATTGACTAGTAAATGTTTCTAATTCTATTTTTCTAAATTGCGAGATCTAAAATTTTCAATTGATTTATTTGTTACTAATTTTGGAATTTTTAGTGTGTGTACCATTTTGGAGTTAACATAGTGTTTGCAGGATGTTTGTAGAAGACTAAAATTGGACTCTTTTTTTGCAGGTCAGACCTATGAAGCCATCTCACATTCTTACGGTCCTTAGTAGAGATGTAAAGCGTGCCATAAGGAGTTTTTATGGGTACTAAAGGTTGGTTGCCCTGTATAAGTGAGTGTCATGGATGGGAGCCGGTGGGGTCAAGCTTCTAAACATCCACTCTGGATAAGCATAGCTGGGGAAACCCGAGTGAGAACTCAGTAAATATAGTCCATGCCAGCCTATAATGTGCTTGTCTATTACTAAATTAAACGTTCTTTGACTCGAAATGAAATTGAAATATCATGTTTTCTGTGTTTTTTATTTGTCAAAATTTGGTCAAAACTATCAACTCTGTTAGAAAACCACAATTGATTATTAGAAAAATGCAATTGAAAATAAGAGTCACATTTATCATAACATAGTTCAAACTGTCATTAACCAGTGAGTCGAGTCACATCTGTTAAATATTGAGTCGCAATTGTTATCCCGAGTCGCATTTGTCTAGTAGAAAACCACATTTTTCAGAAACTGTGACATAGTTTACCAATTACACACAAGTCTTCCTAGCTCATTAGTCTAGTTTGAGAGCTTAACTTATTCTTGATCTTAGTCCCACATAGGTTCTTGACAAAATTACATTGTAGCCTTGGTTAGATTTTAGGTGGTTGGTAACCTTGTCTTAGGTTTATAAACTAATTCCCTTAAAATATTCATTAGAATTTCTACATATTTAGATACTGCCATCCTAGTTTAGAGACATTCTAGATATTGTTTATTCTAAGAAAATACAAAAAATATAGTCGCATACATATTTTATTTGCATTCAAAAAATCCCAAAAAACATAGATTACACTCATACCAATTCATAGGCATAGTTTTGCATTGCATACACTTTGAGCTCATCTTACATGGTAGAGACTAGGTCCAAAAGAAAAAATAGAGAATTGATGTCAGACCCAAACGATTACATCAATCCGTTTGCAAGTTCCTCTCAAGGACCATCTTCAAGACCTCATAGACCTTTGATGGAACAATTTGTCAATAGAGACTCACAAGGTTGCATAGTAGTGGAAGACCTAGATGTTGTAGCGCAAGACCCTGAGTTTGCTTCATTTGTAGATGATTACCTATCAAACGATCCTCAGTGATTTTGGAAAAATTTCTAGCCGAGGGTGCTACGTTACCTGTAGGATTTGACATTCATACCATACAAGCTCAAACTACTCAAGGGACCAACACAGTGACCACTAGTGCTACTGTATCACAAGTAACTGTAGATATACCTTCTAGTGTACCTACACAAAGCATGACAATCCATACTTCATCATTTGGCACAACTACCATGACAATAGGTTTTAACTTCTCTGTAGGGAATATGTCATCTAATCCATTTGGCCCTACCGTTGAAGGTAAAAGAGCCAAAACAACAACTGCTATACCCACAATACCGTAAACAACTACCATACCTACAACTAGCATTACTAGTACTATGCCACAAATAACTTCTATACCTACGACTAGCGTTACTAGTACCATTCCCTAGACAACAATTGTACCAAGTATGAACACTAGTAGCACTATACCATAGACAAGGGTTACACGATGCTACACTTATGCAGGATCATGATGGGCCAAAAGTGGCAATATGATGGGTATGTGGTGACGAGTTTTTTTTAACCTAAAATTGATGAAACAAAAAGAGTTTAAAAGAGATTCTCAAATTTCCACCAATATAAATTATTCTTTACTTTGAATTTAATAAGTAATTATTATTCATTTTCTATTCAATTTATGACTAAATTCTTGATTGATAGGCTGATTGAAAACATCTATAGCTTTCAAATGGTATCACATTTTTGAATCCAAAACATGTGTCACATTCTATGTTTCACATACTATAGGATTAAAAGAAAATTGAATTTCATGAAGTTTTGACCAAGTTAAGGTGGTTAGACATACGAGTTTTTATATTTTTTAAAAGTTGTAATAAAAATTCATAATTAATTATTTACTTGGAAAAAAATTACAAAAAAATTATGCATCACATTGGGACATGAGTCCTAATTATATCTAAAATCTTATAAAAATATTATCATTAATATTGTGGTTAGTGGTTAGACAAACACCTACTTATTTTTTCCTGAAATTTAAGTACTAGTGCATTGAAATTTCAAATTTTCACCAAATAGATTTTCTTTTTCTAAACAAACCTAGTAGTTTAGAAACTACATTCAATTTACAAATTCTATTCTTACATATTTTGAAATAATATAGATAACTTATTCAAATTTTTATGTCAAGTTGCCTAACTCTAATTTTTTGAATTTTTGCCACTTAAGGGCCTATGATGATCCTACACATACCCATACCTTCCTTTCAATATGGGAGTCGACCTATACCTTCACAAAACATCCCTTCACAAAACATACCTTTTCAAAACATACCTTTGCAGAACATACCTTCACAAAACATCCCTATTCCAGGACACAATCCCTTTACACAAATTCTGGGACAAAATCCATTCACTAACATTCTAGGGTAGACCCTGTTCACACATATTCCAAGTCAGAATCCATTTGCAAACATTTTGAGTCGAAATCCATTCTCCAACATTCCAGGTCAAAATCCATTTTCCAACATTTTGAGTCAAAACACACCCTACATACCTACATTGAATCAAAACCCATCACAAAACGTTGGATTTCAGAACACACACATGGACCCTAACAGTCTGGCTAACACATCACTCACACAAGTTGACATCCTATAGACACAGATATAGGCCCTCCAAACACAAATGGACAACATGGAGGTATCTAACAAGTGAACTATTTTAGTAGAGGACCTATATCCTTTTCCATTTGAAAAATTATTGTAGATGACACCATTCCTGCAAGGGTATATTGTACCTAATTTACCTAAGTACAATTGGAAGAACAATCTGCTCAAACACATAAGGGAAATCTCCATGGCATGCATAGATGTGGCATATGATCCAACCTATCTCATGAGATTGTTTCCAAGGAGTCTTACTACAATTCCACTTGAATGTTTCTCTACACTTAGTGGCATAAAATCTTGGGGTGAACTAGCAGAGAAATTTATTCGACACTTCTCCTTTAACATCAATAATGAAACTACCATAGCAACCTTGTGTCACACTACACAAGAGGAAGGAGAAGATTTTATTACCTTTTTCTAGAGATGGAGAAGCATGGCCAGTTGATGTCCTATCCAAATACCTGAAAAACAAAAGGTCACTATATTCCAAGAAAATATCAACTCTAAACCGAGAGCCGACTTATGTGTACATTGTTGCACTTTATTTACAAAATTAGTGGAAAAGGGTATTATCCTAGAAAAATATTTAATCGACAAAGGAGAACTTAAGCCACCTAATAGAAACCCAAATGTGCAAAACACCTCCAACAATAGAAACAAATTTTGGTCTTGAAGAAAAAATGTTACCAGTGATGCAGTTATTGATGCCAAGGCCTTGCAAGAAGGACCACTCATAACACTTAGATGTCATAATCCCTCTCCCAACATATTGAACACTGTTAATCCAATGCCTAACAGTCCCCAAAACAACCAACGACCACAACAGTTGAGGCGGTTTCCAAAACATGAGTTCACTCCCTTAGGGGAACCCATTGAGTTGTTCTTCAAACAGTTATTGCAACACAACCTTATACAACTTCAAGAGCCAAAACCATATGATCCTAGGCAATTTAAACCTTTATGGTGGGATGAGAATGCTTTATGTGACTACCATTAGATTAAGTGACATAGTTTGCAAAATTGTTGACAATTAAAGAACATCATACATGACCTTGTCGAGAATAGAACCATTGAAGTTGGTGGGAAAAAATAGATAACCTCAAATATCGATCATAAGGTATTTTTGGATCTGTTGCATGACCATGGGAAGGGAAAACCCTCCAGTTTGGGGACTAAGGTCAATGAAAAATCTGTTAAGTACACTAATGTCAAGTTCAACTATAACCATGGCGCGATCATAAATCATATTTGAGCTGTTGATGATCAAGTCAATACCATTACCATTAAGAAGACCCTTGAGTGTGTTGTTAATAGTCACCATACAAAAATAACCATTCAAGGGCTCCTCAATCGACACCACCAGAGCCTCCCAAATTACAATATAACTTACTTGATTAGTTAGGAATTATCCCTATATGGATCTCTATTTTAGAGTTATTGTGAATTTTTCTTGAGCACTGAGCTATCCTAGACAAAGCCTTGTAAAGTACCACTGTACCCAATGATCTTGATGTCAATCACTTCAAAAAAATGGTAGGATATCTAACCAATTCTCACCATGCTACTTTTTCTGAAAATGATAATTCGACTAAGAAGGCAAACCATAATGATCCATTACATCTTGAAGTGCTTGTTCATAAAACCAAAGTCAGAAGAGTCTTGGTAGATGGTGGAGTAGGGTTGAACATTTGTACCTTTCAATTGGTTAAGGCACTAGGTTTCTCATAAGCATGCATAGACACGACAAAGAGTATTGTGATTAAGGCCTATGATGATGAAGAACGTCCTTCTAAGGGGGTTGTTACACTTCCTATCAGGATTGGACCTGTAGTTGTGGACACTAACTTCCAAGTCTTGGATCTCAACCTACCCTATAATATTCTTCTAGGCCAACCATGGATACATGCCATGAAATTCATCCCATTCACATATCATCAATGCCTTCAATTTCCATATAATGGCACAAAAATTACAATAGATGGTGATCTCGATCCATTCCAATATTATACTAACTTAAAAGTGATCCCCCATCACTAAGTGCCTATTAACCAAGTGGCATCACCATCTACTTAATCCTTATATTTTTATCCATCCAAACTTTCTAAGACATCTATTTCCCAACTACCATCCCCCACTTCTAAGCTCAAGATTCAGGACAATGGTTGTGGAGAGTATCACATGAAGGCATCCTATTGTGTTAGTCAGTTGGTTCCTCGTAAGGAATATGGTTTACCCACATTAGATAGGAGACAACCTAGAGTCACTATACATGTTCCTCCTACATTGACCTTCACAAGATGGGGAAAACTAAGTAAGGAATCCCTAAATGAAGAATATGTGACATCCTGGCTATATAGAGAAGATGAAGTACCTCGTCCATCCGTACATATAAAAACACATCAATATGGAAAAGGCTTTAAGATGTTGTGAGAAAAAGGCTATAATGGACGTAGTGGTTTAGGGATACATCAAAATGGAAGGATAGAACCTATTGTTGTTTCATAGCGGCCAAAAGACTTAGGGCTAGGGTATCAACCACTTCAGATTTGCGATTCTAGTATCCTATTTCCCCCACAAGAGAAAGTGAGTATTTTTTAAGTTATCAAGACATCTATTGAACCATCTAACCAATGTAAATTCCCATCTCCTTACTCTAATGAATACGAGTGGGATTCTCTTTCATCTACTACCTTTATGGACCTTGACAAACTGTATGGAGAACTTGATCAAATGTTTATCTCCTCACAGATTCCACTTGATACTCATGCACAAAGCTTGCAACAAAAGAAGAGTGGCTTAAGAACTACTTACTTTTGGGAATCCCTTGATCCTACTACTTGGGGACCTACCCAAACCACTCTTGATGACCAAACCCTAGCAATCTTTCCACCTCAGAAATTACCTAAGCCTAAGAAGAATAATAAAGAAGAGTTGGTATGAAACTTTTGTGAGCATGTCAATAATTCAATCTTTACTTTGACCCTAGTAGACTTTAACAACCCCGATGATGACATGCCTTTAGTGTATCCCCAACTTATTGATTGGGACTAGCAAAGCACACCCGTCTTAAACATCTTTGAGAATGACGAAGCGATAGCTAAGTTCCTTGTATTGCGAGAAGGGATACCTAGCAGGGATCACAAAGATGGCTTGACCATAGACTTAGACAACATGGCATATTTTTGGGAGTCTGTTCACCCTTTCAATTGCAAAAATAAGAAAAACAATGATAAAAATAAAAATGATGATTGTCTAGGTGAAAACCGAAAGGCACCTTTAGATGATGAAAAAGAAAAAATAAAAGACACATCTAAGGGTGAAAACCTCTCTGAGGCACCCAAGGATGGAGGGTTGAACAATCTCCCTTTTGAATAGGAAAATTCACCACTTTTGATAGAGGAAACCATTGAAGTCAACATAGGCACAAAAGGGATTCCATGGCTGATCTATTTTGCAGAGTCATTGATAGAAAAGGAAAAACCTAAGTTTCAAGACTTCTTTACAAAAAGGAAGATAAAATTCACATGGTCATATGCTAATATGCCTGGGTTGGATCCTGAGTTAGTCCTACATCATTTTCCACTACACCTAGGTGGCAAACCATTTAAATAGAAGCTAAGAAAAATGTATCCACAGATTGCCTTGTTAGTCAAAGTTGAGTTGAAGAAATTGTTGGATGTCGGTTTTGTTAGATCTATTGACTATGCAGATTCGATATCCAATCTTGTTCCAGTAACGAAGCCAACTGGGGGCATCTGCATTTGGACTAATTTTTGAGACATAAATAAAGCATGTCCTAAGGATGACTTTCCACTACCAAACATTGATATAATAGTGGAATTGACAGCTAGCTATGAAATGTTATACCTTATGGATGGGTTCTTAGGATATAACCAGATTAAGATTGCAACTGAAGATCAACCGAAGAATGCTTTTACTTGCCCATGGGGAACCTATTGCTGGAATGTAATTTCCTTTGGACTAAAAAATGCAGGAGCCACATACCAACACGCTATGACAACTATATTCCATGACCTCATCCATGATATCATGGAAGATTATGTGGATGATATAATAGTTAAATATTTGACAAGGGTAGACCATTTACAAGTTCTAGATAAGGTTTTCAAAAGACTAGAAGAATACAAGGTCAGACTTAATCCTAAAAAGTGTGTGTTTGGCATACAATTAGGGAAACTTCAAGGCTATATAATATCCAGACGAGGCATTGAGGTAGATCCAGAAAAAGTGAAAGTAATTAGAGACATGCCTCCACCAGCTAATTTAAGTCAACTAAGGACACTCCAAGGAAGACTACAGTCAGTCTGACGATTTATAGTGCAACTAGTAGACAAGATTCACCCATTTCCACATCTACTCAAGAAAGGAGTACCTTTTGTATGGACCCCTAAGTGTCAAAAGGATTTTCAATAGATTAAGGAATATCTATTTCCACCACCAGTATTAATCCCACCAATTTAGGGAAAGCCTTTAATATTATACATCACAACAACCACATCAGCATTAGGAGCTTTACTTGCACAAAATGACATAGAGGGCCAAGAAAGAGAAATATACTATATCAGCCTCACTTTGGCAGGTTATGAATTAAAATATAGTCCTATAGAGCATGCTTGTCTTGTAGTAGTTTTTTATGCTAAAAAAATAAGGCACTACATGTTGAACCACCAAATGATGCTAGTAGCAAAGATTGACCCTCTGAAATATATTCTTGAAGTAAGGCAGCATTAACATGACATCTCGCTAAGTGGGTAATGATACTAAGTGAATATGACATCTAATATGTGGAAAGAAAATCCATAAAAGGACAAGTCATTGCTGATCAGTTAGTGGATGCACCAACCCAAGTAGATCACCCTTTAGTCTCAGACTTTCCTGATGAGTTCATCTTTACACTTGACATTGATACAACATGGAAGCTATACTTTGATGGGTCCCACACAAAATGTGGTTAAGGGGCTAGTATATTATTCATTATGCCACAAGGTGACCATTCCTAAGTCTTTTAGGATCGCCTTTCCATGCACTAAAAATGTAGCAAAATATGAGGCTCTTTTGACAGGGTTAAGAATGGTTATTCAATGGAAAATCAAGCAATTACATGTCTATCACAATTCTCAGTTAGTAATCAGATATGTAAATGATGACTATGACATAAAGGATGAGAAGCTTGCACCCTACAAATGGATGCCAGATAGCTTTAAGAAATATTTTGATAGAATCATATTTCATCAGGTTCCTCGTATTTGGAACAAGGCAGCAGATGCCATGGCAACTATTGGCTCCTTATTAGACATACCTACCAATTTGCCTAAGTTTGAGTTCTTGGCAGAACAAATTTTTGTCCCAACTTTGATATTCTAGACTTGGAGATGGTATGCATACTTGTTGGTCTTGATTCCCCATGGTACAAGGACATATTTGACTATCTTAATGCCCAAATCATGCCTCCTGACTTGTGAAACAAGCAGTGTAAAAACTTTATCTGTAAGTCAGCTAAATACACCATCATCAGGGATACCTTGTATAGATGTGCCTTAGATAACACCCTTTTAAGATGTCGTGATACTGAGCAACCACAAGCAACCTTACACAGGGTACATGAGGGTATATGTGGATACCATTCTAGCAGTCCTACCTGAGCTAAAAAGATCATGAGACTAGGCTACTATTGGCCTACAATGGAGACAAATGCCTATTTCTTTGTCAAGAAATGCTAGTTGTGCTAAATTCATGGAGACCTTATACATGCACCAGCACAGGAGCTAAGACCAATCACATCACCATGGTCTTATTCTGAATGGAGACTCAAGCTCATAGGAAAGATACATCCCACATCCTCTAACGAACACAAGTTTATTATTATAGCAACATAATACTTTACTAAATGGATTGAAGCCATTCCCATGACTTACATTATAGGAACAAAAATTTCTAAGTTTATTTTGAACTATATCATTTTCCGATATGGTGTTCCTCAATCCATCATCACAGATAATGGTCACCCATTTAAGAATCAAGAGGTCCGTCAACTATGCCAAGAATTCCATATCCAACATAATTTCTCTACTCCATATTACCCACAAGGTAACGGCCAAGTTGAGGCATCTAACAACACTATTATTAGAATCTTCAAAAAGACTATCAATGACACTGGTCGTGATCGACATTTAATGCTTAATCCTACCTTATGGGCTTATTGTACAAGCATTGATACTCCCACTGGTGCCACTCTGTATTCCTTAGTCTTTGGTTCTGAGGCCATGTTACCTATTAAGGTCAAGAATCCATCCCTAAGGGTATCTTTGAAAGGGCACATTGATGACAAAGAATATCATGTATCAAGATTGCATGAACTTGAATTCCTAAACAAGAGAAGACAAAAGGAATTAGACCATCTACAAGCATATCAAAACTGTCTTCACTGTAGCTATACCAGGAAAGTCTTGAACAAGAATTTTGACATTGGTGACCTGGTTTTAATGGAGAATCCTAAGAATCAAGCTGAAAGAGAAAAATCAGGCAAGTTTGAGCCGAATTGGCTAGTGCCTTACATTGTCATGGAAGCCATTGGATCAAGAGCATATCAAATCTCCAATCCTAAAGGGGAACCATTGTTAGCACCTATATATATACTTCATTTGAATAATTTCTATACATAGCTTCTGAGAGTCGTGTCTTAACCATCAAAAATACAAAAAAATATCACAAAATAAAAAAAATTGTTACTTAGGTGAAAACTTGGCAAATAGGAATCTTGGTAACACCAAAAAAAAAAGAAAAATCCAAAAAATAGTAAAAATAAATAAGTCATCCAATAGTGACAACCACTTAGGTGGCACTTTGGATAAGTACCATGGTTAAAACCTAGAAAACAAGAGCCATGTGTAGTTGAATTTTCTCCTTTGTCTACCATCATTCTAATCTGACTTCCTTGTACATATCATTTATTTCTTCTATCCATATCCTTGTATATATCATCCATAATAAATGCTTGTCATTTCCATAGCTTGGAATGATTGACATCAAGCACACGTCATTTCCCCATTCCATCCTACTTATTGGTCTTATACTGTCCAACTAGGGGCAGACACTTAACCTATCCCATTGGCTTCTTATAATGATTGTCCTGAAGACACAAGATCATCAAAAAATCCAAAAACATCACAAAATGTCTTGAATAAATCCAAAAACAATAAAAAAACTTCAAAAAGACAAAAAAATCAAAACATGTAAAAAATCCAAAAACAGAGTCATAATCAGTCACACTTGTTAGTTTTTGTCATGTCGAACTATGTTGCCTCTGTGATTGGACGTACGCAAGGCCATCTACTGATGTGCCCCTGATGCATTAGGTATTTGCTTTTAGGTTTGTACAAAATCATGATTCAATTCATTGTCTATATGATAAGGTCATTGGTTGTGTCGAACTAGGAGTCTCTATGTGTATAACATAGGCAAGGCCATAAATCGATGAGCCCTCGAGGCTGCACTAGGTCAGTCCATTAGGGTTCATCACACTCACAATCACTCACATCAAATGTTTTCAATTAAAGCACTCTTGTTCAGTCAATCTTGTTTTGTCAAAGTCTGGTCGAACTACGAAGTCTTTGTGTGTATAGCGTAGGTAAAGACATCAATCGATGAGCCCCAAAGGCTGCACTAGATCAGTCCTTTAGGGTTTACAAACACAGTCAATTGTCAGTACATCATATCAATTCACGTATCAACAAGACAAACAAGTCAATAATGTCATCAAGTCAAATCAACCAAATTTCCAAAGTAAGAATCAAAACAATCAACTTGTGTCTGCTACAAGATGTGTCCTTCTTGGAAATAGACATTGTCAAAACAATCAACATATCTCTTCTATAGGATGTGTCCTTCCTTGAAACAAACATTAGGAAAACAATCATCATAGCCTTACAATAGGTTGTCACATCAATGACATTAGACTTCAACATCTTATATGAAACATGTCTTTCTGAAACTAGGATTTTGTCATGCCTTATATAGATAGTCACAAAATTGAAATCAGACTCAACATCTTATATGGTATGTGTCCTCCTAAAATTAGGCTCTATCAATCAATCAATCAAACAAATGGATCAAATTTTGGCAAATAATTTTACTGGCTTTTGACATTGTCATTTGTTTATCTTATCTTTTCATATCATGGCTTTATGTTTGGGTCCTATTACTAGCTTTCTCGAGGATGTCCCATGAAGGATTTAGAGAAGCAATGATGTATCAGGGCTCATTTTCTTTGACTGTTGTTTTCCAACTATCTTTTAAATTAGTTTTTGAGTCATGTTACTAGTTTCCTTGAGGATGTCCCACGAAGGATTTAGAGGAGTGATGACATCTCATGACCCATCTTTTATTTGTTTATTGTTTGTGGTTTGTCTTGACGAAAAGACTAGGGCAACCTTTCCCTTAGTATGAGTTATGACACTCCTTGTCTACGATTGTTTGTTCTTAGCAGGTGGATGACCTTGCACATCATGGTATATCTCATATCATGGTGTTTATTGTTTGTCTATGTTAGTTAACACCCAATCATGATTAAGTGCAAAGCCTTTTATGTGTTGATAAAATATTTAAGATTCTAATATCAAAGATTTCTGAACTAACATCGATATCTTCTATTTTAATTTTCATCTCTTTTTTGTATTAACATTTATTCTTTCTTGCATCGTGACAGAGTCATGTGATACACAAAAATATAAGTCATCCTACATATACATTCATGTTAGAAACATCATATACATATCATACATATAAGCTGCATTACAAAATACACAAAAATATAGGCATCAATAGCATTTAGGAATCCATGACATGTTATCCATTTATCATCATAATATGTACATACTGTGAGTGACCATTTCTACATTGAATAAAGATTGACAAATACGACGCTAAAGCAGTCAATATTGAACAAATGAGACAATAGCCCTCCCTATGAAATTGTTGAGTTAATGGAAAGGAAACAATAACATCATCAAACTAACATGAAATTACAAGCAAGATAAGCATGAACTCTATTACTAAACTACTCAAACATCATCTTATAGGGGGATTGGTGCTACTTTGATGTGGAAAGTATCCCTTTACCAACCCCTTTCGATAATCTAAATGATGAAATTTCTTTGAAGATGATATGGATTCAAATGAAAATGATGCATTTGTGCATGAGATTGTGTAGTCAAGATGAGAAACTTGTGGAGAAAGATACAAAGATTGTGGAGGATTAATACAATAGAGGAGGCCTCTATTTATAACCAAGAAGGATGGAAGAATGCCAAACATGGAGGATGTGGGACTAAAGATTCACCAATGAAAAGATGCTACTTGTCATCATGTGAGAGGTTGAGGAACATGAGCACATTTTGGTCAATGTGCTAAAGAGGGGGGAATTTGAAATTTGAATTTGAGAGTTAAATGCTAAGTTTTACTTTTCCAAGGAGACATGTAAGAGACATATAAGACCTCTTAAATGCTTTGTTGGATGTACATGTCAACTTGTTTTCAAATTCAAACTTGAGGAATATTCTCCAAAGATGCCTTGTTGAGGGAAAATGAGGATTTTATAAATGAATTAAAATTCCTTATTTGTGCAAGTGGGAAAAGCTAGAGGATGTGATGGGTGATTAGATTAGATTAATCATGGATTGATTAATTTAAGATGATGATTAGGTGTTTTGACCCATTTGAACTAGATACTTGGATTTATTTAAATAAAAAAGGAGATAAATATGAATTTGAGATCTAATTAAATAAAGTTTGGTTTATTTAATTAGAAGGATGATGTAAGATAAAGGTTAATTTATTTAAAGGAGATGAACTTGGGAGATGATTTATAAAAGATGGAATGTGAAGATTTGATTAAAAATTTATTTATTTAATCAAATGAGGCAATGAGTGAATTTATTTAATTAGAGGATGAAATGTTTTTTTTTTTAAATTGAATAAAGGTTATTCAATTAAAATGGTGAATTGAAATGCATGCATATTTTGCATGTCTACATTTTTCCCCTCTTTGAAGAAATGAATTTGTTGTGTTGGTTCAAAGAATAAACTTGCTGTGATAAAAAATTCAAAAAAAATCCTTATTTTTTCAGATGCCCCAGCAGAAAGAAGTACACTGGTACATTTCCCCCTTGAGAGATCGAGTGAAAAGATTTGATTTGAGGGTCGATCTCGCGATAAAGAGGTTGAAAATGGATGGTTATGATGATGATGCAAATGAGATGGTTTTAAGATGCTTAGAATAACTAATCTATATTATCCTAAACAACTTAAAATGATGATGTAATGCATGTGAGATGGATGAGATGGATGATGTGATATGCTATGATTATGAGATGCTTAGACTAATAGATCTATATTATTATGATGATGAACATGCATGTGAGATGTTTTAAGATGCTTAGAATAATGAATATATATTATCCTAAATAATTAGATGATTATAATGTGGTGAGATGATGATGTGATGATATGTATGTGCATGCAGGATGAGAGCCGATTTGCCTAGGATGCAAGATGGATGCACTGGTGACAATGATTAACTGATCATGATGTGATGTTAGTGCGGAAAAGAAGAAAGAAGAAATGAGATTATAATAGGAGGATCCAACAAGTCCATGATCTAACGAGACTTTATTAGAGATGATGATGATTTTCTTATCAATGATTGGGACTTTAAAAGGGCTACTTAACTTTTGTTTGATAACACACATAGGAACAATGCATCAAGGTATAAAGAACCATGATGGCATTGTACCTAGTGCGATGGAATTGGACTCAACAAACAGATAGGAGTATTATTTTTCACACTTGACATATGGAAACCATGCTAGGATGTACCTAACAAAGAAAGTATTCACCAAGTTATATTACAAGAACATCCAACAAGAACAACAGACAAAAGGATAATGATCATTGCCCCATTCCTTTCTCTCTAAATCGTTTTGAGTAGACATCATTGAAAGGTCATTGGAATGAGCACAATACTTGATAAATCAAAAGAAAAGATCAAGTATACAAACAAGCCAATGTTCTTCATACCTTCAGCCAAAGGGATGTGTTTTGATAGGATAAGAATCCAAAGTGATATCCAAAATGATGCCCATTGTCAAAATGATATATCCTAGGACATGCATTGTATAAGATGATGATGGGTTGATAAGTTGATAGACAGGCTGTTGATATAAGGTTGAATGACATGTTTTCGAATGATCAAGAGTTTGATTTTGCGTTTAATGGTTT